>PVJD01006244.1:0-101386 GCA_004026545.1 Mormoops blainvillei
CAATTCCAGCAGATGGATCAGTCAAAGCCTCAGAGCCCTGTGCCCCTGGAAGTAGGGCGCTATTAGACCCAATGTGTGAATGAATGTCTCCTTCACTGACCCTCATTTTTCCTTAGCACGTAAAGCTGTGTTAAGCAGCATAAACTGTTAAGTCGACCCTTCTCTGGCTTTTACCAGTGAGGATGTCTGCATAAGCTAAGGTTTATTTCATCTTCAAATTGTTTTCCTCGTATCTTCCTCCTCCCTCACCACCTTCAGATTGGATGTTAACATTTCCGCAGAAGAGTCCACGGCAAATGTTTCACGAGTGGCCTTGAGTACCAGCTCTCCCCCATCACCTGAATGTTTTTCCCCAGGAGCTCCCTCTTCAGGCTGAGCAGGGTAGGAAGAGGAATCAACAGTCCTCAACCCCTGTGTACTTAGGTGCTCTATATACCACATCCTTGCCTGACTATAAAGAGAAAAATATATGTCTCCTTCTGAATAGTCGTGGGCCTTGACATTGTAAATAAACTGCAGGTCTTACTCTTTTGATGTACCCTGGAATTTCCCCTAAGTTAACTCCGGGTTTCCACCGCATTGGCTGGATCTTACATATCATACCTTCTGTATTGTCAGATATTTTTCTCTGAAGCACAATATCTGTAAAAATCTAGAAAATTAATTTTAGTAAAACTAGTATCTATCAGTTTAAATATCACCCCTGGTCTTTAAAAAAATATTACAAAGAACTTTGCCTTACAGTCTTGCCCATGTCACCATTCTCCTCCATGCTACTTACAAAGTAGCCCTGCTCCACCCTGGCTCCCACCAGCTCACACAACCTCCAAGATGTAGTTATGATGTTCCTCCAATCCCTGGCCCACACTGTGCCCCAAAGGCTTAAGTGACAGGATTGGTCCCTTCTTGGCCATAGCCCATATCCACTGTGCCACTTCTCAACAGGGATTCTGGGTCTCCTCCAGGTCGCACAAGGACCCAAGACTTCTCGCACAAGTTCAACTCAAACCCTTCTTCCTGTCTTCAGGGACGTCAGTCAAATGTACCTCTACAGTCAAGTCCACTAGGCCTTGATATGTTAACAATAATGAAAAGAATTGGAAAATTTCTTCATCTTGAAAAGTCTTACTTTTAAGACGTGTGCCTTTTTGCAAAATACTATTTTAGATTTCAGGAGCTAATTTAAAACTTTCCTGCTTTTCTTTTTATCTTGTTCCTCCCTACTCTACCCCAGCGCCTCACTTCCCCACCCTCTCGCACCTCAATACACCCTTTTCCCACTTTGTATTCCTGCTATAACAACCTTCGACTCCCCCAAGGCAAAGAGGAAATGCAAATGAGAGAGCATAGCTACAGTTTAAAAAATGACCCCTCACAACACCTAGCCAATTTGCAACTCATTGGAGCTGCCTGACATCTGCAGCTCATGGCCTTGTTTCCCTCTGTGCTTCTTTCTTCTGAAACCATTCCTGGCATCATCTTCATTTTCCATTCTCTAAATCGCTGCCCTCTTTTCTCTGCCCCTTACACTCTCTAGGGATGGGGACTTTACTGGTGCCTAAACTTTTCTTCTCGTCTCCTTGGCTATCCAAACTTCTCACTTCTACTTTAATTTTTACTATTTTGACTTAAATTTCATCACCTCCATCTCCATAAATGTTTCTGCAGTTTCAAATATATATTTTAATTTTTAAAGTCTTCTTATTATTTCTTCACAAAAGTGCTGCTGGAACACAGTGGGATATTTAAGGCTGTGATCCAGGAAGTCTTAGAACCTATGTCATGGACATACATTTTTATCTAAAGCCCAATGGAAGAAAAATTCCTTAGCCAGAAGAAACTACTATCATCAAAATGGAAAAGCCGGGAATGGCTATAGACCCCAGCTAAAGAATAGTCCGGTGAGAGAGAGACAGAGACAGCAGAACCTAACAAGAGCAATAGGCAATTTTTCAAGTTATAGTAAGGCAAGCAGCTAGCATTTTGCAGAGCACAGTGAAGGGAAAATCTCTGTGAAGATTGCACTTAAAGTGAACAGCTACCATTTGCATATTCATTAACTGGAGGCAATTTGCAACTAATAAGACTCTGAGAGGAGAAAAAAAAGACAAATTCCACCAGTATTTATTGGGTGTTTTACCATGTGTTGGGCAGAATGCAAAGTATTTTAAAGCATTATCTTAATTTTCACATCAACCCAATTTAAAAATTGAATTATTTTAGCAACCTCACAGAAGACAAAACTGAGGTTCAGAGAGGTTAAGTAAATTGGCTGTAATTACACAGTATATATGTGACAGAATCCAGGTGGTTTAAGTACAAAGCCTACACGTTTGGCCCGGAATCACGAGAGACAAGAAGTAGTCATTGGACATAAAGAGAATTTGGATTACACAAAGAGAGGAGCAATCCAAAATCCTTCTCTAGGGCATTTGTATAAGAATGATCATCCAATACTTAATAAAAAAGAACATGATATTGACATCAGAACTCCACTCAATAATACATGTATAGCAAATGGCTATATTTAAGCTTAAAAAATGAATAGTAAAATATATATCACTCTCTTTACAGAGGGTGGACTGCATTATTTTTATATCTTCAGAAAATTATGTTAAAGAACCCCTCTAACTATTGTCAACAATAGATATATAAATATTTCGGTCAATACTCCAGTAGCAAGAATGGAAGAACAGACAAAAATAAACAAATAGTGCTCTTGGTATAGACTGGCATCTTAAATAGTGTTTTAATTTGGTGTGTCAATTAATACTCTTCATTTTATATTGAGTTATATAACACCATTTTATACTATTTTTGAAAAGAGACAAAAGGTTCTCATCTTTAATCATTTTAAATCATGATAACATTTGCTCTTGTTCAAACATGAGATTTTTTTTTATCCCCTGTGTTTTCTTTGCAAAGCAGTCTAGTGTCTGAGAAATTATTTCAGTTATTGACAAAGCATAATTAGAAAGAGCAATCATTTCATGTTACATTTCATAACCACTGTTCTTTTTCATTCGTAATCCTATTAATTCTTTTGGTCTACTTTCTTTTTTGTAACTATTTATACTCTGAAGTATTAGCATACAGAACTAAATAAATACCTTTCAATTCTTTCTTCTTGCAGACTGATTATAAAATGTAATGGCACAATTACATTGTAAACTCCTTGGGTATACAACTTATTAATGGTGTCTGGCAGAGTGCTGGGTACAATAAAAGGTTCTCAGTAAATATTTGTTCACAGAATTTTGGGTACCTCCAGAATTAATGCCAATAATAATACCTAATAATAATGAACATTTCCTGAGTGAAAGTAACAATTCATGTGTTTGGCATTGGGCTGGATTTCAAATTACTTTCCTCATGTAAGCCTCATAACAGCACATTATTTCTACTTTACGAATGAAGAAATTAAAATTTAGGGCGATCGCTTGCCCTTCCCAAGATGACACCGCCGATGAGCAACAGAGCTAGGCCCCGTCCCAGTGTACTCTCCTCCAAGGCCCACTGCTCGAAAGGTACACAGTAGCTGCCTCTCACTGCTTTCAAAAAAGCTGCTAAGTAGCCTTTTGACTGCGCCATCCCCTTTCTCATGTCCTTGGAAGACACATATTTATGAATTTCGTTCCCCCAAACCCCTCCAATTCACATCTATGATCCTGCAAGGAAATGCCAGAGCTGACCATGTACGCTCGTTATTATGGTTCTTCTCCGTGGCACGCTGGTAAACACTTAACCCACCAGGGTGTGGGTGGTGAGAGGACCCACGATTTGTAATGTTTGTCTGATTTTATGTTGTAAATTCTGCTACATGGATGAGATCCATGAACCCAGGTGTGGGGGTCTGTCTGAAGACTGTCCAGGGCAGACAGCCCGGGGCCTCCATGTGTCCGTGAAGGTCAGGTCCACATGGGCAAGTGGGCCAGCGATATCTTGAAGGTCACTCCGGGCAGGAAGCCCGGAGCTATGTGATACCCGCGCGCTGTAGTCCCCGGTAACCTAAGGCCTGGTGTGATCCCACTATGGTCTAAATTTGTATAAAACCCCTGTAACCAGCAATAAATGCACACGTCAACAATAAAGCTGTTGCTGGATGCGTGTGCTTATGTTTGCTCCTCGTTCTTTCCTCCATTTGGGCCTCTCACCACCGAAACCTGCCCGAGCGGAACAGCTGGGCTCTGACACCACGGGTGTTCAAGATGATGTCCCAGAACCCAGAACTGAAAAGAGACACGTATCACTGACTTTGAGCATCTGGGGCCCGTGTGCTCAGGTACACCACCAGCTCCTCGGCTTATCAACTAGGGTGAAGCTGGGAGGAAACGTTTTTAAAAAATCCTCCCTGCTAGGCTTAGGTTTAGGTCAGTACCTAGGACACACTCACACCTGTTTTAAACACTCACATGCAGTGGATGAGTTAAACTGATTTTTTTTGTTCTTCACAAACAGTGGTTCTCAAAGTGTGGCCTCTAGACCAGCAGCATCAGTGTGTCCTGGGAACTTGTTACAAATGAAGATTCTGTCTCCTCTCCCCTCCGTCCCCAGATCTGGTGGCGATGGGGGAGATCGGAGACCCTTGTTTTAATGAGCCTCCAGGTGATTCTGATGCTCGCACAAGTTCGAGAACCACTGCCCCGCATTTTGAAGTCTCTCTTCCATTTCCACAAGGTAAAGAAGTCAAGGTAGAGAAAGGTTAACAAGGGGAACCCACGTTCAATTTTAATGAGAAAAAAAGTAAGAGTGGTCATAACTCTGGCATAAGCGTGTCATGCAGACTGCAGAGAAGAAACGTCTCACTGACTTACCACTTACCCAGTTACCACTGACATCTGAGTCAGAAGTGAGGGGAAAACCAACCTGCAGAAGATCTCTCCAAAACAGAAGAAACCCACTAACTTTCTGAAACTCTTCCCAGAAGCAGCCTTTGCAGGTACCAGGAGAAAAATGGGTCCAAATGGAAAGCCTCACTCTTCGGCGTACAGTTGGGGAAGCTCTGCGCTTTACAGAAGTGAGAAAAAACATAAGTCTTCTACCTACCCCCGCCCCCCGCCTCAGGTTTACTCTGCGTTTACTTGGGGGTAATATATTTCTGCATTCCTCAGTAGTTCACCTGCATTGGATTCTTCCAGAGGGCTTGTTAAAATATAGGTTGCTGACTTCTCTCCCTCCCGGGCTCCCCACCTTATCGAGTCCCTGAAACTATAGGTCTGGGACGGCCCGTAAATTTGTGTTGGTAATGAGTTTCCAGTGATGTTGCTGCTGGTCTGGGGACTACACTCAGAACTACTGGCCCTAGCGGCCGGCTACTCTGAGATCTCTCCCCCTCTGCATATGGTCTTGAATTGCAAAGGGGCTGTTGGATTTCCCACAGAACTGGCCTCGGGGGGGTGGCAGGTGCGGAGATGTGTACAGTGGAACTGGAGAGAGCAAAGCTTTCATTGCAGTAGGGGCATCACTGCAAAACAGAAATACAGTTTAATCAGAGCCATAATTGGTACATTACATAAGGATTTTCATTTACTCTGCTGCATCTCATTTTCCTCTCAAGAGGCATTTCCTGCAGACAGTTTTAAAGGAAAATTTTTATAATTAGAGAAAACTTTATACGTGTAATCAATTTTGGCTTATGGGAAGGCTTTTCTAGAAATCAAAATGCATACTGGCATCAACATACAAATATTTCAGAAACAAACATTATGCAATTTACAAGATATTCATTAATATTCTAATACACTATTTCCAACTTCTCATTCAGCAATGAGCTAATACTTTGTTTGTGAAGACTCAGTAATGCTGTTACTGAAATGACTCAAAGGCAGCAGAGTAGTCCATACAAACTACTTCTACCCTCTGCTCCTAACTACAAAAATAACCAAATGGCATTCATTAAGTTTGCAGATGGCATCGAGCTAGCAGAAAAATTACCCCAAAGGGGAGAAAAAAATTTAAATGTAGCATGACCTTGATAATTCGTAGCAAAGGAGAAAAAAACCTAACAAACATTATCTGGGCAAGTAGTCACTGAAAGATAAAATCCAAACTACAAAATAAAAGAAAGTTCGATCTACATGCAAATTTTCCATTTATGGAAAAATGAATGATCATTTATTCAGTAATTAATAATTGAGTACCTATGACTATGTGGTTGGCTCTGGGCACAGCATGGTGTGTACAACAGACACTATCCTCGCTGGTGGAGCTCATGGACAAGTGGGAAGAGGCTTTAAACAAGCCAATAAACAAATAAAGACTTAATTTCAAATGGATGCTTTGAAGGAGAGGCAGGGACTCCTTGGGTAGCGTGTCAGGGAGCTTCGCTGAGGAGGTGGCGTGAGCCGGACCATGAAGGGTGAGAAGCAGTCAGCTCTGCGCGGCTGCCCGCTCCGGGCAGAGAGGACTGTTTCAGGCCGGGGCGACGTCCTGTGGTAATTTCCTGGGCAGGAAAGGTCATGGTGCATTTTAGGAACTGAAAGACCAGTGTGGCTTGAGCATAACGAACAAGAGGAAGTTGTGGAGAGAGATGAGGTGGGAGAGAAGGCATCCAGGTCAACACGCATCAGCAGCGTAATAATATTTCAAAGCAGGGGGTCAGCAAACTTCCTGTACAGGGCCAGATAATAAATATTTTAGGTTTTCGTGGGCCGTAAAGTTTTTGTCACAGTACTCAACTGTCCAATTGCAGCAAGAAAGCAGCCATAGACAGTACTTAATTGAATGCATGTGGCCATGTTCCAATAAAACTTTATTTATAAAAACAGGCAGTGTGGATGGGCTTGGCCTGCAAGCCAGATTCTTTCAGGTGCCAAGTCCTGAAAGAATAAAAACAATTTTGAGACTGTGCTAGGAAACCTAAGTAGCAGGAAATGCATCTTTTAAATGAATCAGCATTAGTCAGACTATCACTCAATAAAATGCCTTCCTTGAACTCCACATTTAAGTGGGTGACGATAAAACATGCATAGGTTCCAAAATAGTGATGATTTTAGCTTTGGAAAACTTTGACCAACGGAAAAGTTTAATGGGTTGATTTATTCAACCTGAACAATAGAGAAAACTTAATAAAATAGTTTTTATGTGCATGAAGTGTTATTTTGCTGAGGATGTGTCCGACTACTTTCAATTGTTCAGTGAGTGGAAAGACACGGAATCAAAGGGAAGGGAAAAGTGAGGAGTGAGGAGGAAATGGAACTGGAAGAATATAATGGTCTAGCACAGAGGTAAAAACTTGTAAACAACGGTCCCTGCTGGCTTCCCATCCTGTTTCAGTGGAAGACAAGTCTACTCTGCAGGAAAGGAATATTTTAATCAATGTGTCTTAGATACACCCCAGTTTAAAGGAATGCCATAGTGTATACTTTTGTCAAGCGAATTGTTGCTCTAGAGTTTATAATCTTTTAAACACTACATTTACCTAAAAAAAAAAATGCTAGTTGTGCTAAGCACCTTACGTGTATTCTCTCATTTGCTTCTCACAGCACTCCTATGAAGTCGATATTACTCTCATCCTCATTTTACTAAAAATTGGGTCCTTGCTATTATTGCCCCATTTCACAGAAAATTTAGACTTAAAGATAGTAAATAATTTTCCTAAAACAAACAGCTAACAAATGGTAGACTCTATTTTATTTTTAATTTTTAATTTAATCTTTACTGTATTTTTTCCATTACCATTTAGTCCCCTTATACCCTCCTCCACCCAGCAATCACCGCACTGTTGTCCATGTCCATGAGTCCTTTTTCCTTTTTTGCTCAACCCCCCACCCCTAGCCTCCCCTTCCTGCCACTAGTCATCGTCTGCTCTCCATCTATGAGTCTGTCTCTGTTTTGCTTGTTAGCTCAGTTTGTGCTTTCCATTCCAAATATGAGTGAAATCGTATAGTATTTGTCTTTCTCTGACGGGCTCACTTCACTTAGCATAATGTTCTCCAGGTCCATCCATCCTGTTGCAAAGGGTAAAATTTTCTTTTTTTATGGCTGAGTAGAATTCCAATGTGTAAATGTCCCATAGTTGTTTTATTCACTCATCTACTGATGGACTTGGCAATTGTAAATAATGCTGCTGCTCATCTACTGCTTCCATATCTTGGCAATTGTAAATAATGCTGCCGTGAACATAGGGGTGCTTATGTTCTTTGGAATTAGAGTTTTGGGTTCCTTTGGATTTATTCCCAGATGTGGGATCGCTGGGTCAAAAGGCACATCCCATTTTAATTTTGTGAGGTATCTCCATACTGCTTTCCACAGTGGCTGGACCAGTCTGCATTCCCACTAACAGTGCAAAAGGGTCCCCATTTCTCCACATCCTCACCAGCGCTTGTTTGTTGACTTACTGATAATAGCCATTCTGACAGGTGTGAAATGGTATCTTATTGAGGTTTTAATTTGCATTTCTCTGATGATTAGTGACATCAAACATCTTTTCATATGTCTATTGACCATTTGTATGCCCTCTTTGGAAAAGTGTCTCTTCAGGTTCTTTGCCCATTTTTTAACTGGGTTTTTTGTTTGTTTTTTTTTTGGATTAGAATTTTGTAAGTTCTTTATAAATTTTGGATATTAACCCCTTATCAGATGTATTGGAGAATATATTCTCCCATTCTGTGAGTTGTCTTTTTATTTTGTTGATGATTTCCTTTGCTGTGCAAAAACTTTTTAGTTTGACGTAGTCCCATTTGTCCGTTTATTTTTTCTTTTGTTTCCCTTGCCTGGGGAGATATATTCAATAAAACAAATTCTATGAGCAATATCTGAGATTTTGCTGCCTATGTTTTCTTCTAGGATTTTTATGGTTTCTGGTCTGACATTGAACTCTTTGATCCATTTTGAATTTATTCTGGTGTGTGGTATAAGAAAGTGGTCTAGTTTCATTTTTATGTACATATCTGTCTAATTTTCCCAACACCATTTGTTGAATAAGCTATCTTTAGCCCACTGTATGTTCTCACTTCCTCTGTTGAATATAAATTGACTATAAAGGTGTGGGTTTCTTTCTGGGCTCTCTATTCTGTCCCATTGATTTATGTGTCTGTTTTTATGCCAGTATCAGGCTCTTTTCATTACTATGACCTTCTAGTAAAGTTTGATACTAGGTGGAGTGATTCTTCCAACTTTGTTCTTCTTTCTCAGGATCACTTTTGCTATATGGGGTCTTTCGTGGTTCCATATAAATTTTTGAAATATTTGTTTGAGTTCTGTGAAATATGTCATTGGAATCTTGATGGGGATTGCATTAAATCTATACATTGCTTTGGGTAGCATAAACATTTTAATGATGCTAATTCTTCCTATCCATGAACACTATAAGTGCTTTCACTTATTTGTATGTTCTTCAATTTCTTTCTTCAGTGTCTTATAATTTTCCAAGCACAGGACTTTTATAAACTTGATTAGGTTTGTTATGTTACTTTTTTTGTAGCAATTGTGAATGGGATTATTTTCTTAATTTTCCTTTCTGTTAGTTCTTTAATGGCATATAAAAATGCAACTAATTTCTGTATATTAATTTTGTATCCTGCTACTCTCCTGAATTCATTTATCAGTTCTAGTAGTTTCTTGGGGGAATCTTTGGAGTTCTCTATATACAGGACCATGTCACCTGCAAATAATGATAGTTTTACTTCTTCTTTTCCAATTTGGATGGCTTTTATTTCTTCTTTGTGCCTGACTGCTGTGGCTAGGACTTCCAGTACTATGTTGAATAAGAGAGATGAAAGCAGACATCCCTGTCTTGTTCCCAGTCTTAAGGGGAACGGTTGTAGTTTTTGCCCATTGAGTATGATGGTGGCAGTGGGTTTGTCATACATGGCCTGTATTATGTTTAGGTAGGTTCCCTCTAATCCCACTTTGCTGAGAGTTTTGATCATAAATCAGTGCTGGATTTTATCAAATGCTTTTTCTGCATCTATTGATATGATCCTGTGGTTTTTATCTTTCATTTTGTTTATGTGGTGAATCACATTTATTGATTTGTGAATGTTGTACCAACCTTGCATTCCTGGAATAAATCCCACTTGATCCTTGTATATGATGTTTTTGATGTATTGCTGTATTTGATTTGCTAATATTTTGTTGAGGATTTTAGCATCTATGTTCATCAGGGATATTGGCCTATAAATTTCTTTCTTTGTAGTGTCATTATCAGGTTTCATAATTAGGATAATGGTGGCCTCATAAATGAGATGGGTGCCTTTCCTCTTCTTGAATTTTATGAAATAGTTTGAGAAACACAGGTGTTACTTCTTCTCAGAATATTTGGTAAAATTACCCTGTGAAGCCATCTGGTCCAGGGCTTTTGTTTTTGGGGAGCTTTTTGATTACTGCTTCAATTTCATTAGGTAGAATCTGTTATTCAGGTTCTCTGATTCTTCCTGATTTATTTTTTGGAAGATTGTATGTTTCTAGGAATTTATGAATTTTACCCAGGTTAACCACTTTGTTGGCATATAGTTGTTCATAATATTTCTTACAATCCTTTGTATTTCTTTTGTGTCAGTTATTTCTCCTCTTTCATTTCTGATTTTATTTATGTGGGTCCTCTCTCTCTCTCTCTTTTTTTTTTTTGATAAGTCTAGTTAAAGTTTTGTCAATCTTGTTTATCTTTTCAAAGAACCAGCTCCTGAAATCATTGATCTTTTGTATTGTTTTTTCAGACTCTATTTCATTTATTTCTGTTCTAATCCTTATTATTTCCTTCCTTCTACTCACTTTGGGCCATGCTTCTTATTCTTTTTCAAATTCCTTTAAGTGTAAAGTTGGATTGATTATTTGAGCTTTTCTTGTTTTTTTTTTGAGATAGGCCTGAAATGCTATGAATTCCCCTCTTCGGATTGCTTTCCCAGTGTCCCGTAGATATTGGGTTGTTGTGTCCTCATTTTCATTTGTTTCAAAGTATCTTTGATTTCTTCCTCGATATTGTTGTTAATCAATTCATTGTTTAATAACATGTTATTTAGTTTCCATGTCTGCATGTTTTTCAGTGTTCTTCTTGTGACTGGTTTTTAGTTTCATGGCATTGTGGTCAGAGAAGATGCTTGATATGATTTCAATCTTCTTAAATTTATTGAGACTTGTTTTGTGTCCTAACATGTGGTCTAACCTAGAAATTGTTCCATGTGCACTTGAAAAGTATATGTAGTCTGCTGTTTCAGGGGTGAACTGCTCTGAAGATATCAATTAATTCCATTTGACCTAGAATGTCACTTAAAGCTGCTGTCTCCTTGTTGATTTTCTATCCATTGAAGTCAATGGGGTGTTAAAATCCCCAACTATGACTATATTTCTGTCGATCCTTTATGTCCATCAAGACCTGCTTTACATATTTAAGTGTTCCTAATTAGTTGAGTGCATAAAAGTTTCTTAGGGTTATATCCTCTTTTTGGATTGTTCCCTTTATCATTATGTAGTGTCCTTCTTTGTCTCTTACTATGCCAGGCTTTCAAAGTCTATTTTGCAGGATATAAGTACTGCTACCCCAGCTTTTTTTCTTATCTATTTGCATGAAATACCTTTTTCTAATACTTTACATTAAGTCTGTGTGTATATATGTTGATCTGAGGTAGGTCTCTTGGAAGCAACATCTATAGGTAACTCCTGTCTTTAGGTTGGAGCATTTAAGCCATTTACATTTGAGGTGATTATTGAAACATAGGTATGAAGTACCATTTTATTGTTAGGCTATTTTCCTCTTTCTTTTTTCTTTCTCTTTTTCTTCTTCCTCTTCTTAAAGCAAGCCCTTTAACATTTGTTGCAGTACTGGTTTGGTGTTAACAAACTCCTTTAGCTCTTTCTTGTCTGGGAAACACCTTATTTCTCCTTCAATTTTAAATGATAACCTTGCTGGATAAAGTAGTTGTGCTTGTAGTCCTTGCTTTTCATCCCCTTGAATATTTCACACCACTCCCTTCTGGCCTGTTTCTGTTTCTGTTGAGTAATCAGCTGCTAGCCTAATTGGTGCTACCTTGTAGGTTAACTACCTGTTTTTCTCTTATGGCTGTTAGGATTCTCTCCTTGTCTTTAAACCTTGTCGTTTTAATTATGATGTGTCTTGTTGTAGGCCTCTTTGGGTTCAACTTGTTTGGGACTCTCTGAGCTTTCTGGACCTGTGTGACTTTTTCCTTCACAAGATTAGGGAAGTTCTTGGTCATTATTTCCTCAAATAGGTTCTCAATTTCTTGCTCACACTCTTCTCCTTCTGGTATTCCCATGATGTGGATGTTGTTATGCTTCATGTTGTCCAACATGTTTCTTAAGCTCTCCTCACTTTTTAAAATTCTTTTTTCTTTTTGCTGCTCCGCCTGATTGTTGTTTTCTACCTTGTCTTCCAAATCACTGATTCGATCCTCTGCTTCATCTAACCTACTCTTTATTCCTTTCAGTATATTATTTATCTCAGATATTTCATTCTTTATTTCTGACTGGTCCTTTTTTATGGTTCCTATGTCTTTTTTCATGCCGTTTATCCCTATAATCATTACTATAAACTCTCTATCTGAGAAATTGCTTACCTCCATTTCATCCAGTTCTTCTGGAGAATTCTCTAGCTCTTTTATTTGGGGTCTGTTTCTTTGTTTTTGCATTTGGGCTGTTTTGTATTTTCCACCTTAGCTGTTAAACTAATCAGAGGCAAAGGCAATCAGTTTTAATATAATCAAGCTGTAATCAGCAGCCTGGCTTAAACACCACAGGGTGGGGCAGAGTAATTCCCAAGGACAGGGCAACTGCTTCCCCTCAGGCTGATGCCATTGGAAAGGAGAGCTAGGCCCAAGAGTAATGGCTCCTGCAGTATAGGGAATGACTCAGCACAGGGATCCTGGTGGCTGCTTCTTCAGTTCTTTCCCCAGAGCCACCAACCCCTGACTTTCCTCAAGCATCTCTAGTCCACTCTGCCCTCCCTTCGCTGTCACCCAGGGTAAGTGACTGCAAACAAAATTTTGTGTTTTGGCCCCTTAAGAGGCTCTCCGTGTCTCTAGCCTCCTGCTGTCTCTCTCCTTGGAAGGCAGAAATGCTGCTCCTTTTCACAGCTGGATGTTATCTGACTTCCTTTCAGGCTCTGGTGCTGTAGGCTGGGGAGTCCTGCTTATGGTTTACATCCCTCACTTTTCAGGGGGAACCCCTGGCTGCTGCAATATCCCTCTGGAACTTTAGCTGCTGCCTGTGGGAGCCCAGCCAGCCCTCTTATGTCTTCTCTGCACTCTGTACCAGTCACATAGTGGTGAGGTGATTTTTTCAGTCCGCCCATGGTTATAAGGCTTCTCTCCAGCTACTGTTCAGTTGGGTATTCTGGATGCTTTCTCAGAATTTAGTTGTAATTCCAGATTGGTCAAGGGAGCAGGTTAGTGTAGCTTCCACTTACTCTTCTGCCATCATGGATCCAATGTCTATTTTATTTTTAAAGTGAGGCAGATTAAGTGAGGGACTATTGTGTTTACATTTCTTTTTTTTTTTTTGATACCCCTGAGTAATATAAATTATAAGATTTCCACTTTTTTATTCAAAGGGTCTAAGGTTAGAGAGAATGTATTTTTGACTATAGCCAACTTAGCTCATTCACACCTCTATAAACATTTCCATAAGATCAATAATATCTATGTCTATGTGTAAGTATTATGGGAAAAGGCTTAGATCTTAGAATAGTCTAAGAGGTAGATTTATTTTTCTAAGCTTTCCTAATATATTTTGTAGTAACTAGGATTTTAAGTTTCTTTAAATATAGGAAGCATAGCTGTTTTATCATCTTCCTGATACTTCTAATATTTGAAGTATTTGTCAATCTTTTTCTGCTGTCACTTATTCTGTTGGTTCTTGTGCCTGACTCCCTTATGGGTTTAGATTTTTTTTCTATAGATATTTATTTCATTTAGAAAATTGTCAGTGAGAATTTTGGGGGCCTAGAATGAAGGTGCATTCCTCCACAAGGGACTGGAATTTACTCCCGCCAACTGCTTGGTGGCACTACCAGTTTAAGGCCACCTTCAAAAAAATTCAGTCTGTTTTTACTGCTTTGCAAATATGGGAGTTTGGGCTATAAATCTGTGTTAGGATCAACTTGCCAGACATCTCAGGAATGTTTCCCTCTTTCTATCGCTGTTTGGTGCCAAGGTAAATATCCTTGCCCACTCCTTCAGGAGGGTATGAATTTCTGATTCACCTCTCCGTTTTGAGGTCCCAGCATTATATGCAAAAAAGCCCCCTATTAAATTGCATCTTGGACATTATCTTGTTCCCCACAGCTTTGAGGCCAGCTAGACAAGCCCACTAGGACTTATAATTGTCCTTAAGGCAGGAGTAGCTTTAGGGATTTGCTGATCTGTCTGGGTCCTACCTATTTCATCAGTTCTTTGATGCTCTTAAAAAGAGAGCTTTTAAATACTTAGTAGCATTTTAAGGGGTTGTATAATAAAGAGTTAACCTTTGACCTAGCCCCCTGGGAGTTGATCTCTAGCACTTGGAAGGTACTGCCCAATAAGAGAATCTTGGTTTACCTAAGGGTTTTGAGTCACACCAGTAGTCTAACAATGTGATTTAGGGCGAGGGCGCTGAGTCACTCGCTGGGTACCAGCTCTGGAGCAGTGAGCCAGACGGGCAGTCAACCATGTGTAAATGACTGATCTCCAATAAAAATTCTGGACACCAAGGCTCAGGCGCCCTTCCTGGCTGGCAATACTCAGCATTTTGTCGCACACGGTTGCCAGGGGAGGTTAGCACCATCTGTGACTCATCCAGAAAAGGACAACAGAAGCCTCACGTACGGAATTTCCCTGGACTTTGCCCTTGGTAGATTTTAATTTGTATCCTTTTGCTGAAATAAACCATGACCATGAGTATAACAACTTCCAGGGAATTCTTTGAATACATCTAGGAACTTATCCAACCTGTGGGTATCTTGGGGAGCCCCAAAGTTGGTGTTAGAAGTAACGGAGGTCTTAGACACTTCCCTAACACTGCAGCTATTTTCAGCAGTAAGTCTTTGCTTTCAGTAGAAAGGCAGTCTCATTACCTGAACGGCCATATGATTGTAGATAAAAGAGTCTGTAACAATTAGGAAATGCATTTTCCTGCCTTTACTCCATGTTCACATATACGACTGTTTACTTCACTTAAGCAGTATGACTTAACTATTTTTAATCAAAATGTCAGAACAGGCTTTTAAGGATCAGACTTAGTGAAATATAATCAAGCTTAGTGACATATAATCAGACTTAGTGACTAGATATTTTTTGATAAAAGAAATATCATATGCATGAATATATATGCATATATTCATATATATGTATAAATGTGATATATATATATATATATATATAGCTATGTGTATGAATATATCTGACTGACAAGATAGCACTGAATTAGGAGTCCAGACATGTGGGTTATAATTGTAGTTCTGATTTTATTACTGTCTAGAAAAGTCAACTTTGGTGATTCACTTATCATTTTGAGTCCATGTTCTCACACACTCAGTGTCCTAGGTCAAGGGATCTCTCTGGGGGTGATTTTGCTTTTACCATTTTGGAAACTGATGGGGCTAATTTTGGTTGCCATAACATTTGGATTTACTATTGGCATTTAGGGGGAAGCCTGACATTTCACTTGTTCCCTGACAGAACTGCCAAAAAAAGAATTGTTCCACATCCTGTATAATTTTGGGGTGGTTTATCAGACATTTGTTGAGGTGATACATTTGTTTATAATTGTCTGAGCCTAGAATGTAACTCTACCTTGTGCATGAAACAATGTATGTTTTGGCATGATTTTAATAGACATGGAATTTTCCAGATTCATAACTGTTATGTCATTGCGGGGGGGATCGCACATTGTCTTGTTTGCCACTTTGCCAGTAGTGCCACTCATGTGTTTGAGTCATGGAGATTTCCCACCTGCAGGAGTCTGCATGTGTGGCTGTCACACACATGGCCCAAGCACATATGACCTCCCTAGAGCTACCAGTATGGTCCTAAACTTGTCACTTACATATCGAAGTGCAGGTTATTATTATAAATCACTTTCTGCTATTTCTTCTCTGTATTAAAGTTAGTGGTTTATGATTTTTAAAAATTATGCATGTATCTATTCAATAAGTTATAAAATCTGTTGATTTCATTTTGGTGTGGTATCCTAGTCTGCCTGTCAAATTTGCCCTGTGACAATTGTACACACACACACACACACACACACACACACACGAGAATGACATGGGCTCTCTTTTTTATGAAAAGATATTTCACATTAAGAATACCCCAACATAAAAACAATCTATAAACTCATTCTTCATTCATTTCAATGAATTCACCTGATTTGGGCTTTGAGTGGTGAAAACTTTGGGTATGTTTCTAAGACACCCTGCCCCATGTGGCTTCATTACCACCAGCTCCTTCAAGGTATGGCCCATTATCAAAGATGATCCTCTTGTATAGAGAAGAAAGGAATCCATTTCTGAAAAGTAGCCTCTACTCAGGACCAAGTGAGTGTGTGTTTATTTCAGCATAATTCATTTTGATGAATTTACTAGTAAGTGGTAGAATCACAGTGATGAGTAAGACAGTGTTCTTCACCATAAAGGGCTTCCAAGCTAACTGTGGACAAAGTCTTAAACTCAAAAGCCTATGATATAACACAGGGAATGAAAGAATCTGAAGTGTGAGGTATAAGCAAAATGCTGTGGGAGAGCTTGAATTTCTTTACAGTAATGCTGTGGGAGAGCTGGTAATTACTTTGATCTGGGAGAATGAGGAAACGCTTTAACAAGTTGGATGGGGTATTTCAGGCAGGGGGTACCCCATTAACAAGGGGTGCAGTGTAAGCTAGCAAGTATAAGGCAGATCATGGAAAAGCCTGGTCAGTGGTCTCAGCAAGCTAACATCAGAAAGTTGTCGTGGACAAGGTAAGGCTGGAAAGTAGATTGGGACCCCATGATGTTGGACCTGGAAAGCCAGGCTGAAGAGTCTGGACAGAATTCTGCCGGCGCTTCTGCAGGGAGCCATGAATTTTTGAGAAGTGACATGTTTGATCCCTGCTTTCTAAAATTTTCTATCTGGCCTCTGCAGGATGCACTGGGGCGGGAGGAAGTAGGGAGCAAGGCACTTGTATTAATAGGTGTTTGTACTAGCCTAGGTGAGACTAGTGAGAGTGGGAAGCAGAGCAGCACCAGTGGGAGTGGAACAAGAGGCGGGAGGGAGAGACCTACAGAGGAGGAGGATTGAGCGGGAGGGGGATGCATCTTGACTTCAAGGGCTGGATGCCTGAAAGCATGAGGATGATGCTATAACCCTGATATGACTGCCAGGGGAGAACTGTCCAGGAAGATGGAGGTGATAATGAGCTTGGTTTTGGACCAGTTGTATTTGTACCAGATACTATATTCATGTGGAAATGGCCTCTAAGCTATTAGAAAAAGAGGCTGAATGCTCTGCGATTTCCAGATTATCAGTCCCTTCTCTACCACCCGTCTCCTCCTTGAGAAAGGCCTTCTTTTCTGTCACAACTGAGAGATTACAGGAAGCAGCGTGGTCAGGAGCTCACGCTCCGGACCTGACCAAGTTAGAGTCAAAAATACTAAATCTATCACTCTCTAGCTTTATGACCTTGGGTAGGCCATTGGATTTCTCTGAGCCTCGGTTTCCTCATCTATAAAATGATGATGACAAAAGTATCTTCTATGTAATGTTGTTTTGACAAATAAGTGAGTTAGCACCTGTAAGTGTCCCCAAATGTTCTGTTAGTAAACCAGATGGAATTTATCATTCCCAAACCAACCCCAAACTTTCCTACATCCCATCATTTGCCCTTGATGCTGTTCTCTGCTCAGAATGCTCTCCCACCCTTACCCCAACCCATCCACCAATGGAATTCATTCCTGCTGTTCACCGTACTCTCTACTCCAGATCTGGAAAGCCTAATTACTTTTGACTCTTGGGGTCAGCGTTGGAATTTGGGATTACCCACCATACTGAAAGTTTGCACACTCATTGTGATGCTTAAACAGTCTTGGCTGGCTCAAAAGAGGAAATCCAGACCTTATTCTAATTCTATTACACAAAATACTCTGATTCTCTGAGGCTTTCCTAATATGTTTTATTAGAGGGGTCATGTTGCAAAATACCTTGCCAAAATAAATACAGGCTTTATATAATATAAATAGGAGAAAAACAAAAGCTTGGGAAGTCCAAAAAATTTGGTAATGTCTAATGTTTGCTAGTGCGTGTGTGTGTGTGTGTGTGTGTGTGTGTGTAGTTGAGAACTTCTTCTTTGGTATTTCTAATTTAGATTCCTCTTTGGCAGTCTTTTCCCAGGTGAAAGGTGCAACCAGCCAGTTATTTCCTGCTACTTTCCACTCAGGCTTTGTTTTGGCAAATGGAACTTGCCCAGGAGCTGCAGAAATGCTATTCTGCGCATAGCCCTGATGCCAAATTGGAAGAGACAGTGTTCTCTGTGAAATTAAGATAAAAGTTCAGAAGGCCCATTCTCCTTCAAAATATCATTTTAGCATTTTTTTGAAGTTAACTGAAACAGTAGCTCAATGTCATTCAATGGGTTTCCTCTTATTACAGTATCTTTCTTTTGTTTTAGAATAGTTCCTATAGCAATATAATGAAAGTAACCTTTATTTTTCTTTTTTCAGCTGCAAAGAGAGAACTATAAATTATTCCTTACCGTAGGTTGCTTTCAGCACATGCAAAAGACCGTGCTTGCTCTGCCCCAATATATCAAAGCTTCAAAAAGGGCAAGACAGCTAATCAGAGAGCACAGCTTCCACTAACTAGACAATGAAATCCTGTGTCTGTCATCTTTGGCATTAATAAGAGATAAAGAGCTACTTGCACAAAGTTTCCAAAACAGAACAGAAAAAAGTCAGGATACAACATAGCTTTGTGTACCTGGTCATTATATTCATCTAAGAAGATCAAGACTGAATTTTCATCTGCATTTTACAGCCATAAGTAAATGTCTTCAGTGCATGAGCAATAGGACCAAAGGTTCAATCATTTTACTTTAGAAAACTATATTTTAAAAAAACAAGTATTTCTGAGCTGGGACTGATAACAAATATGTTTCTGAGAGGAAATGATATTGGAAATAAACCCTGAAGAATGTAGAATTTTTTTTTTTTTGGTATATTTTATTGAGTATATTATTACAGTTGTCCCATTCTCCCCTCACGACCCCGCCCTTTGTCCCCTCTGCCCTGCAGAATGTAGAATCTTTTAATGGAAAGATGCAGAAACATTTTGTAAGAATGGATTCACTTAAATCAATCATGCCCTATTGATCCAACTTTTTGAGTTTTCCAATGTTAATGTCCCCAACAGAGTAATTAATGAAGCCAATATTTATTGAATGCGTTCCTTGCATTAGGCACAGGGTTAAGAAGATGAATAAAACATTGGACCTGCCCTTAAGGGACTCTCGCCCTTCAAAAAGTTCAACTGTTGCTTAATTTTATTACACAAAATAAAATACAAAAATCATTATAAATTGATCCTGAAGTTTAGTCGGGAACTCTACATGGAAGTTTAGCTACATAGCAATTTTCTCTGTAAAATAAAATCGAATGACCTAAGATAAAAAGAAGATAGCTTTTCTAGGACAGGATGTATTTGCAAAAATCCACTGAATGCAATAAACTTTCGCCATAGCCACAGCCACAAACTTAGTGATTCAATATGACTGCTTGAAAACTAAAAAAGAAAGAAAAAATGATGAGTGCTTATGTTACAGTATTTCTGTAAAGGTAGGACAGTAAAAAAATACAAAGATATTTGGAGTCCCAGCTTGAACCCAAGTAGTGCTAACATCTGGAATTTTTGGCTTAAGTCCGTTTATATGAGGGACTGTGAGGCCTCCTGGGAGAAACTCATTTCAAAAAGAGAGAATTCTGCACATGGGCTGGGTTCAAAAATGGCATTTTAGTCTATGGTACTCAAAATTTGTTTAGCTCCCCTGGGCAGGGATGGGGACTTCAAATTTTAAAAATTGATAAGGCAATTTTTACTAAAAACTCCATGATAATGGACACTGGGGTGCAGGGAAACACCCTTTGGGGATCCATGTTACAAGTGTAGCACAAAATGGAGAAAACCGACATTCTCCCCACTTGTACACAGTGAAGCTTTGGATCCTCTAAGTTTCTGAGGCTATCGCACCCTTTGCTCCACTGGTCGTATCTGGGAAGGAGAGCACCGCGCGTCACACAGACCAGTCCCACCGTGGCCGTCTTAGTAACGGAGACCGTAGCCACCAGAGGACGCTGCGTTCCAATGAAAGGGAAGGAAATGGCTGACGCCACGGGGCAGATGATGAATGGTGGGTGATACACAGGAGCACCCGCTAGGGCACCCGAGATATAATTAGAGTATTTCGCAGGGAGTTGCAGGACTTTCAATAGTAGATTAGAATAAGAACCAGAGAAACATGGTTTATTCCTGTTCACCTGACCCCGTCTGTCTATTCCCCACTGCTGGGACGGGTTGCCTTGACTCCGTAAACTTCATTTACTCAGACGCTAGGTACTAATTCATTTCGAGAATACACTGCGTTATTTTCTCAGACGAAAAGTGATCCTATATCTGAAATTTAGTAACATATTCAACAGCTTTCCCATCTGCGCTACTCTGGTTGACTATTCATATTTTACATTGCTGTGACCCCACAGCATAATTCTGAAATAAGTGAGGGGAAAATACACAAGAGAATTAAGA
The DNA here is from genome assembly GCA_004026545.1 of Mormoops blainvillei. NCBI lineage: Eukaryota > Metazoa > Chordata > Mammalia > Chiroptera > Mormoopidae > Mormoops > Mormoops blainvillei. The sequence continues at coordinate 20,700 of PVJD01006244.1, forward strand.
ATATAAGGGAAGTGGGTTTGTTCACTGTGAAGACTTCGTCTTGTTCTCTTGGGAACCAGTGACACTGAGCAACGAAAAAGGAATCCTGGTACTTTGGAAATTATATAAAAGGTAAATCGAACTTTTTTCCCGAGGGAATCCCTGTAGGATTACTTGTCAGAAAGTTCTGGGCTGGATTACTTTCCTCATTTAAAGATTTTTGGAAAAGCTTTTCTGGTCTCAAGAGAGGACTCTGAAACAAAGAACTCATTTAAAAGGTCTATGTGAAAATGCTTAGAATGAGTTATCCTGCCCCATGTTAGATCAAAGCTGACTGCAAATGAAAAAGTATGTATCCTAGTGTACTTTTAATGGCCTTCAAAAATAATTAAAAGCGGGGTAGGAAAAAACACTGACAAAGTTATGTGGTCGAGACATTCTTTGACAGTTTTTTGGAACTGGAAAAACTTCTTCTTGTTTTACAATAGGTCTTCCTTTCTTCTTCTCAGTCTACCTTGTGTTCTGCTACCAGATTAATTTTCCTAATGCATCACTTTCCGTGTGTCATTCTCCAGCTTAAAACTTCAGAAACTAAATGTCATGGATAAAGGGAAGAGGAGTGGCAGGCAGCAGCCAATTCATAGAATAACTACAGTTAAAATGTACGACACACAGTGCGCCAGGCACTGTTCTAAACCTGGTGTCTGCATTACCCCACGTAATGCTCACCCCACCCTATGAGATAGATGCCCTTTTCTAAGACTTCATTTAAAGATGAGGTTAAGGAACTAGCTTAGACTGCACAAGTGACATTTCAACCCAGGCAGTCTGACCCTAGGGCCCTCTCACTCTTAACCACTGCATCTAAATCCTAGCACTCAAGCAGACCACAGGGGCACAAAAGAAAAATATGCTTTCTGTTCATGTTGTGCGAGATCCCTGAGGAGTCAAAAGAAAGGACAAGGTTCTCCGGTTTCACGTACCTTTCATAATCTAATGAGAACTCTTTCCTGTTTTAGTCACAGTCCTGTCTCAACTCCTCTAATCCAGCAAAATATTCTTCCCATTTGAAATGCTGTTCTTTCTGTTTCTGTCATCCTGTTTTGCAGGGCATTACTGTCACTTAAAGTCCACATTAAATCCTGCCTCATCTGAACAAGGACATCTTCTCTGACCACATTCATTGAAGGCACATCTCTGGATTCCTACACCTGCTGAGGTCCCTATCAATTGTTTGGTATCATCACTCACTGCTCTGTAGGGGTCTCTTCTTATGTGCTTTCTTCTCATCTCCATTCTAAATTTTAATTCCATCAAAACCAAAGTCTAATGACCGTATACATTTCAGAAAGACTTTATTGACTGTAAGGAATACAGCCATCAAATGTTCCATAGGCAGCAATCTTTATTTAGAGAGCACCCTTGGCTTGACAGAATAAAGCAGAGAAACAAACAAACACATTTATTAAAACACACTATTCTAAAATTGCCTTGAACAATTACCACAGGGTTGGAAAAATACATAGGAAATGTGTTTTATTGATCAAGTTTTCTTTGTTTCGCCTAGTTATTTCTAACACATACATTTTCAATTTACTGGTGATCTCTTTAAATTAAAAAATATATATTTATTTCCCCTTGTGCTAGATGAGGAAGAACCTTGGCCAATTTGTCTCTTCTTCTTGACATCATCACTTCTCAGATTTTATTGAATTAAAAGGTAGAACCTTATTTCAATTCCTGTTACCTTATGTCAGGAATGCTTTCTTAACATTTATAACATTATACATTTAAACTTTATAATCACATGAACCTTTGAGAAAAGCTGTAGTGCCCTTTGTTGAGTTTATTGTTCAGAATATTTGGGGGAGGAGGGAGGAGTTGTAACTAAGTAATTTTTTTTCCCCCAGAAAGTATAAGTGGATAGTATACTTTATAAGTCTAATATTACATATACTATGGAACATAAAACTAAGAAGTTAATCTTGACAGTCATCCTCCTATCAGGAGAAAGTTTCAATCAAAGAGGCCACGAAAGTCACCAACCCGTAGGTCTGGCTTCTGATTCTGGAAGGGAGTATGGGAGCAGCCAAGGCTGGCGCTTCTGGCTCATTTTCCTGGAAATGCTATTGGTTGGGGGGAGGGGGGGGCGGGAGACGTAAGGGGAGGTACAGGTCAGAGAGATCCGTTCCCTATCCTGCAGCACTAGTTTCCTACGAATCAGTGGAGAAACAGGGATTCCATTATTATGTGTGCACTTATAAAGTGCTTTGTTTCTACAATTCCTTTCCCCACTTGAGTCTGCAAAAACCCTGCTGTGGCCTCCACAGGCCTGGAATGGTTCTGAACAAAGGGCAACAAGCCCTATTTTTCTTGAGTTTAGGAAAGGCTCATCCACGGCTGTGACTGTTTTAAGTGAAGCTACCCACTATGGTGTTCCTGGTTTGGTTTTTTCATAGGTGTATTGAAATTTGCAGCCATTATAATAATAGAGTGTATAAACAGATTATGGCAATAAAAATCCTTCTCTTTTTTTTTGCCTCCAAAACAAGTAATAAAATAAGAGAAAAAGTTTTAATCCATGAAATATTAAAAGAGAGCAAATAAAAATATTGAAAGATTTACAGAAAGAACTAATCAGACTGTGGACAGTAAGGGGGAAAAGTGAATAATGAAAATGCAGGCATCTTGTAATTAGTTCCCATTCTGACCAGAGGGGCTGTGGCAGGTCACAGGCGGGTCTACGAAGAGGCAGAGCTAGGGCACACTTTCTGCACTTTGCTTATTATACCTATAGCCAAAAGGCCCCAGAAATGTGAGGTCCTGAAAATGGACTTCTGAATTTATCTATAACAGGACTGAAAACAAAATGACTTAGTCTATTCCTGAATGAAAACAGAGCCATATTTTTTAAAAGAATAGTAGTATAGGTTGGATGCTTTTAAAGATGTTGTTTTGAGCCAAGTGTTTCTGTCACTATTCTTAAGATGAGAGAATACCTGTTAAAATAACTTATTTCCAACTAACTTCTTCCCACTTTTCCCCCAGATTAAGGGATGATGATGAGCTCTGGTTCAGTAGATGAAAGCTTGAAGCATCTCTCAAAACACAAACAGAAATTGGTATATTAAGTCATGATGAGTGTGCTCTTGGGTATTGAAGATAATTTAAGATATCTGTAATAGTGTCAATAATAAAATAAAAATAAAATCAAAGGAATAAAGATAAATAAATAAAAGAATATGTAGAACTCTTGGATAAGAAATTAATGGAAACCACCCCTCTGATGTATAAGATAAACGTTAATGATTTTCTAACTATAGACTAAGATGTACCAGTCATGCCTACAACCCTGAGTTACAATGAAAAGTGGGTCCTAATTAATCTTTGTTATATACTGAGAAAAAATGTTCTGGGGCAACCACCAGGCAGGCTTTATTTATCACACAAAACCACTCACCCTTGTCAGCACTTCTTACAATAGGGGCTACTGATGGGGCTTAATTACCAAAGTGGTTAGTGCAACAAGTGACTGGTTTTAGGCAGATTTCCTGTAATCAGTGGAATCAAACAGGCTTTCTTAATATTGCTGTATCTTTGTTTAGTCAAGCTACTTTTGGCAAAATGATGTAAGGTTGTGGCTTCTACTCAATGTGCTGACATGTAATAATGTATCTCCATAATCACTCTTGATGGAGTCGGAACAGTGTGACCGCGTATGGTACCAAAAGTATACATACACTTTGGGCTCAACTTATGTTTCCCTGTCTGAAATAGCACTCCCCTTTACTTTCCCTTCACCCAGCTTTTTCTTATTGCATCTGTTATTCTCAGAAGTTATATTACTTTATGACATAGTATTTTATAATAAAATACGTATTTCTTTTTTGCCCCCTCCCCCCAAGAATGTGAGTTCTGTGAGGGCAGGTGTTTCGTTTTACTGATTCTGTCTGCAGCACTCATCTATGCCCGGCACGCGGGAGGTCTTCCGTATATACTTGGAATAAGCTTTAGGAAATTCACTTGCCAAAATGAATAGTCAATAGAAGTTTTCAATACGTCTACGTACTGTAATTATACTAATTGAGAATAAGTGCACAGAACCACTTATTTAAGTGATATAAGTGATTTCATAAGTAAATAACCACCCATTTCAATGATTTAAGTTTTTAGAGATATTAAAAATGGATATGGTGGTGTTTTGCTATGCTTCTGGTCCCTGACAACCTCTAAATGGAATATCAAAACTCTGTGGTACCATTATCTAGGAATATGACTGAATAGATTTGGGAATTATATTCACAAAACACAAGAGGCTAATAAAGAATGACTTCCAAGGGCCAACACTGATCATACTGTTCTAGCCCTCCTAATGCGGTTTAACTAAATTTAAAACTTTTAATACTTGATATCTCTAACTCTGCCCCTCTCTGGGGGAGTGGGAGGAGGAGGAGGAGAAGAAAATTTCTCTTTATTTAGACAAAAAGAGAGAAAGGGGCCCATTCCCTTCTTTCCCCATCTTCTGTGGCCATGAAGTCGACTCTCACAGGTTCAGACACGTTACCCCATGTAACCTCATTACCCAGTGACTACATGTTAACAGCTCACTTTGGGCACTGGCTCAGCGTCAGTAAAGGCCTGTTGAGCTTGAGAACTTTGCCAGGACAAGATTCGAAGTTTCATGATACATACAACTTCACACACAGTAGGCACATTCTGTAGTCAGAAATCTGTCTTGTGTACGACCTCCCTCAGAGCTTCTCATAGCCAGTCCACCTGCACTTCCTACCTGTGCCATCAGAAAGGGGCTGGACTTAACTCTCATTGGCTTGGTTCCTCCTCACACCCCACAAAGAGCTAACGGGGTCTAACTGCATTTAAGCTGATATGGCTTAGAGACAAGATTAGTAGATTAGAGTACTCTAGTTGGGCTGAGTGGTAGTTATCTTGTGAATCACAAGCACCTTCACCACCTAAACCACAAGCACATATAAGTATGGTAACAACTTCTTCCTTTCCCAGAGTGAGGAAAACTATCTCAGAAAAAAATTCCATTTTATGCATTAAAATAGAATTTTAATTTTTAAGCGGAACCCTGCTTCATCTAATTTATTCCAGTCCCCAACACTGGATGAACAAAAACTGAACTCTTAAGAAATGCTCACACACCAGGGTATTGATCGTCGGCATTCATTTGTGAAAACAATAGTACGCCAAGACCCGGCGGCATGCCAGAGAATGTCTCTGCTTTTGTAACGGCTGTATCATTGGCAATACACAGCTACAGACAATTGTAAAGGAGGAAAACTTTTTCTTTCTTCCCTCCTAAGTAGGCTCTTTGGCTTACCTAATGGTTAAAATGACATGAGACATTAAAAAAAATTAATTTTCTATGTATGGAAGCTCATAGAAATATGAGACTCGAAGCGACCAAAACAGGCAGCTTTTATGCCTTTCAGAGAAAGAAACAGTACATTTATGGAGAACCGACAAGACAAAAGGGTTTGGGTTTGGGATAGTAAATTAGAAAAGAAATAACAAGGCTTTTTGGTCCAGAATTCTCTATTTCTGGTGATAAGGACCTCTTTTCTACCTCCTGCTATAGGGAGGTGCCTTTCACATGGGAGATTTATTTCAGGAGGGCAAAGGAGGGTCAGAATGTCCTTCTTACACTGGCCATTTCTTAAGTAACTTTAATTCAAAGTAATCAGTATGCCAAAATGGAATATTGTTACCCACTAAAGGGGGTCCGTTTGTCTGTGTGCACCAAAGCCCAGTAAGACACAAACAGGAGTTTGCAGTAAAGAACGTAAGGGTTTATTTTTAGGAAGTGACAGGTTAGCTAAAGCTCAAAGGCCTGGCTTCCAGGGGATGGATTATAGGGGAAAGGTCCTTAATCATGGTGACTAAGGGAGTTAGGGCCGTGGTCTCTGAGTGGGTAGTTGATCAGCACATCTGGTCCTGATGTTAGCCAGGGCATTGCCATGGTTTCACTGCTTTTCTGGTCCTGGAGCTGAAAAACCGAGGCCTAGATGTTATCTCTAGTTTGACTGAAACTCTGTCTCTGGGGACAACAGACCTGAGGCTTTGTTCCTAAGGTTATCTGATGCTGACTACAACCTCATTGTCCTGAGGGCTGAATGATTCAGGGAATGGCTGTGCAGAGGAGAGGAAGGTGGGTGAGTCAGGGTGCTGCACGGAGCCAGTTTAAATCAAAAGGAAAGAAAGGAGAAAAGATAGTAAAGATATGAAGTTTCTATGTGGTTACAATATTTTGGGGCAGCCTCCACTGACTCCCATCAGTCACCACATGTTGTTTCTGACACATCTGCTGTAGCGATGGTACTCAACTGGGGTCGATTTTGGCAGTCAGGGCGTTGTCTGCAGACATTTTTTGTTGTCACAACTGGGGAGGAGGCTACTGGCATCTGGTGAGTTACTGCTAAACATCCTCCAATGCATGGAAGGGACCAGAATGTCATCCCAAATTACGCAACTTTGGCATAAGAAGACAATTGAGATCCAGCAGAAGCAGGAAAAGCTTTTGATCTCCCCTTAACTGCCCAAAAATAAAGTATAAATTTTCCCTCTTGTAAAGTATATTTATAGTTATAAAGGAAATTTCCACTTGTAAAGATGCTTCTGTACCAGGAGGAGAGCTACTCCTGGAGACAACTTTTATCATCTGAGAAACTCTCACCTGCACTATCGGACAACCCTTATTAACCACACCTTTCCTTCTCTCACCCTCCTGTAACCTGCCTCTCCTGGCCCAGAAGCTCAAATCTCCTTTTCCTTTGTTTATCCTATGATCGTATATAAACCTGAATCCTCTAACCACTTCCTAGAGTCTCATTTCTTTTTTTTAAAAAATATTTTATGTACTTATTATGTTAGAAAGAGGGGAAGGAAGAGAGGGAGAGAAACATCAATGTGTGGTTGCCTCTCGCACACCTCCTACTGGGGACCTGGCCCTCAACCCAGGCCTGTGCTGAGTGGGAACTGAACTGGCGACTCTTGGGTTCACAGGCCGGCTCGCAATTCACTGAGCCACAGCAGCCACGACTAGAGTCTCATTTCTTTTGAAACTCCTTAGCAGGTGTATATAATTAAAGTTTTCTTTCTGTTGTTAATCCGTCTTCTATCAGTCTGAGTTGTAAGCTCCAGCCTCTGAATCTAGGAGGGTATAGTAAAGGACTTTTCTTCACAATAGCACAGGACAGTCTCCCACAACAAAGCATTACCTGACCAAAAATGTACACAGAGCCCAGGTTGAGAAACCTGGCTCTGTACCAACGGAGGACTGACAGAAATAGAAAGCATGAAAAGTTAGCATGGTGACTGGGGGTTTAGCAGCTTAAGTGAAGCCAAACAAATGCTCCTTTATGACTGCGAGTCTTGGACATACTACTAAGAACTTCAGTGTTTCAAACTGTGCTTAATAAAATGACTCTGCAGGATTAAACAGATGGGGTTTATTCCTATGTCAGTCCACCAGTTACAGAATTGAGCGCTATACCACTGCCTTGCGGGCAGGACACGTGTTTTGGTTAAACTCCAAGGAAGAAGAAATCACGAAAGTTTTAGCAAATCACAATGCCAGTGACACCTGTGTTAAGTTAGGAACTCAGGACAGAAAACTCAGGGGGTTTTGTTTGTTTTTTGTTTTTTAAATAAAGAGGTAGTGGCGGTCTGTAGGCTAGGATTAATGCCAACAGCCTCGATAAGCCGCAAATCCAGAGACTGTCCTGAATACGCAGCGGGAAAGGAGGGGCTGCTGGGCTCCAGTCCCAGCTTTGCTCCTACTGTGTGACAGCAGGCAAGTCTCGGAACTTCTCTGTAAAAGCCGGAGCTGGCCTGCACTCTGTAGGACTCCCTCTGGCTCCGTCGTTCTCATTCAATGGCTTCTTCATCACCTGCTTTGGCATATCAGGACTATGACAACCCTGCAACAGCATGCCAGTGAGGTAAATATCTGGATTTACAATAGTATTGGTAAAGGAAATAAAGAACAAAAGGAATACATGCAGGTTTGCATAAGTGGAGAAACCTTTAATTTGATAATCATTTATTCAAAAAACATTTATTGAGCATCTCCTCTGAATAAAGTATACAAAATTCTTTATTTTCTTTTTAACAATTTGTTTTAAATGAACCTGAGAAGTTCCTTGAAAATTTATTTCCAAAGATTTATGACAATTAACATTCAATTCCACCAATGAAGTCCCTCTCTGCAATCCAGCCCAGACAGATGGCTCTCCATTAGCTAATATCCTTCCAGGTGGTGCTGACACAGCACATATTTGAATATTCTTCTCTGTGGGAAATAGAGACGTAACGTCTATACTTATCTCAACCTGCTACTGTGACTTTCCTCACTGCCTAGAATTTTCAAAGATTTGACGTTAACTCTTCTCTTATAGAAGTATGCAAGCAAGTAAAACTCAAAACTTCAATGCCGTGCCCTCATTCTGCAGCTCTGGTTCTTGTCTCTGTAAATCACTGTTCGCAGGGCCTCCTGCACACTCCGTGTCATGGTGAGGAATGCTTCGGCTCCCGGAGTTACACCTTCAAAAAGGCCACCTGGAAAAGGAAGAACCCCCCAGCGCTTTACTTATGTAACATGATGAAATGGCTGAATGCACATCAAATCAGAATCAGGTACGTCTGGCCAATAAGGAGGCATGCTGATCTGGAGAGAGAAATGACTCTTGGGCCAGACATTGCCAATTTACCGAAGGAGCCAATTAGTCCTTTAAAAGTGAATCATACTGTTATTCAAAGGATTCACATGCACTTAAAAAAGGTAAAAGTTTTAATTGACACTAAAGTTATATTGCTGTGAAGTAACCCAGTTCTCTCTCCCATTGGTTCAAACAGCTGCTTGGGCCTTCCATAAGCAGAAATCTTTGTCCTGAAGATTCCTGGGAAATTCCAGTTCCTCATCACTATCGGTAGTAACACCAGCCTCTCCTCCGATCATGCCAATGCTTTTAATCACACTCAATTATATTTATTGTGCTTGTCAGCAGCAATTGATCTTAAAACTCAGTGTTTAAAAAAGTTTTAATTCATATAGGCCTAGGTACAAAACATTTCCAGACTGTTTAATAAGGCCCAGATCAAATGCATCTAATTTCACAATTATTTTAAATAACTGAAAAACAGACATGATAAAGTCAGTCATAAGTACTTAGAAAGTTTTAGTTCAGGGGCAATAATAAATTGGGGACTGTACCCGTATCGGGTGGAAAGTGGAATGTCGATCAGAGATAGAGATGCGGAAGTATGGGAGGGCTGGGAAGGTCATCCCAGGCCTTTTTGGGGGGAAGTAAAAGCATTCTGCTCTTGGACAGCTGGTTCTTAAGTCCCCAAATGCAGCCAAATGAGGCATATATTTAATGAACCCTGTTAAGGGGAAAGGAAAAAGGAAGAGTCATGCAGGGCAGAAAGCATCTGCTTTATGTTGAGTAATTCAGAAGGATGTTGCTCTTTATACAGTGCTGGTAAGAGAGGCACCTGCTGCGTTTCCATATCAGCTTCCTGCAGGGTTTCTGTACCAAGTTCTGCAATGAGAACACCGAAGCTGAAGGAGCAGGCAAAGAAGAGATGTTAAGGTTTCTAAACAAAATGTAAACATGAACAACTGATATAAACCTCAAGGGCTTATTGTGAAAGTTAAATGAGATAACAGTTAGGAAATCCATGTGTTTCTCTCTCTGGCCTCTCAGATAGTAACGTATATTAGGAGTCCATAAACATTTCGGATGAGGGGGGCTGTTCAAGAGAGACCAGCTGGGTCCCTTAGGGAATGAACATGGCATCACAGGGGAAGGGACACGGGGGTTGTGGACTCTGACTTCCGGCTCACTGTCCACAGTGCCCCTATCAGATGATAGCTGTTGTAAGGAGTTTACAGAGGACCTTCCAACGAAGACAATGCCACTACTAATATTCACAGAAACAGAAAGATGAGGGATGAAACCAGTTATCTCTTTTTTAATTCTGACATTGCTTTGTTATGAAGTATTCCAACCAGGAACTAACTACTCGGAATAACAATGATACTGATAAACATCATCAGAAAAGTGGTTAAGAGCTTTAACTCTGGAATCATACAAACCAGTGGTTCTCGCCTTGCGGTGATCTGGCCAGGTGATCCTTGGCAAGGTCTGAACATATATTTGATTGTCACAACTTGCAAGATGCTATTGGCATCTAGGAGACAGAAGCTAGGGATGCTGCTAAACACCCAGTAATGCACAGGACAGCTCGTCACCCCCAAGAACGAATTATCAGCCCTCCAAATCAATAGTGCCGATGTTGAAAAATGCTGCAATTTAGATACAGGATTTGGGAATTACATCTCTCATTTAATAGCTGTGTGACCTTCGACAAGCTTGTTAACCTCTGCCAGCCTTTCCCCAACCGCAAAATGGTAATTAAAACAGTACCCACTTGAAACCTGTAAAACACTTTACAGTATATGAAGCTTATTTTGCCTCCTTTCATCCTCAGCACAGTCCTGTGATTTAAATAAAGCAGGCATTTGAAAATTTGCTTTACAAATGAAGAAACAGAAGCTCAGAAAAATTAAGCGACTTGCTCAGGATTTAAAGCTATGGAGTTCTACGATGGGCTTAGGAAGAAACTGACTGTTAACACGTGCTTTTACAGAGGAATGAGATAAAACTGGAAGGTTTAGGGACTTGTAATCTTCATTATTCTTTCAAATACCAAAGTTTTCTTTTCTTTTGCACCCCTGTGAATTTGAACTCAAGATGGAGAACAAATATATGAGAGGCTGAGCTGATTAAATTAGGTAATAAAACATGGAGCCTCCTCAAAAAAGAAAACTTTAAAATTTGACCTAATATTGTCTTTCTTCATCTCTAGTTTTTATAGTTCCACCTGCCAGGTACATTATGTATTTTTTGCAGGACTTAATAACAAGAATCTGCAATCATCCTTGGGAACAGATAATGTACAATGTATTTTAGCTTCTTTTTATTTAAAACACCGTGAACGAACATTTCAATTGTTGTGTTCTCTGGCTTTTAACCATGACAGGAAAAATTGCTTTCTCTAACAGCCATTTATTTTAAGAGAGGATAATTTTATTTTGTTCTACTACACCAAGAAAAATCTCTATTTCATCATTTTTAGTTTTATTCCCCAAAGTAAAAGTTTTAAAGCTTTTCAGAGGATATGAGTACAGCTACAGCTTCATGCTCCACCGTTATATTTCTGGAATAAATAGTTACAAAAGTATAAATAATTATTAAAAACTAGGGAAGACAGGGCTATTTCATGTTGGCTATGAAGTCCGGCCCTCCGCGCTCCCTGAATCTGGACACTTGGGAATGCAAAGGCCGAGAGAAAGCGAAGATATCCAAATAAATGTCTCTGCTTTGAGTCACCATCTAAAAACAATCTTCTTAAACCACAATGACTAGGGCCGGGCTGACGTAATAGCTGACCAACTGTTAAGTTTCTCATGCTTCAAAACATTTGTTAAACACTTTTTAATGTTCTTTTATCTTACTTAACAAACTTATATTATTAAATTCTATTCCTTAACATAGATTTGGACTTTCGATCAGTAAAAAGGCATGCTGTCAAGGCAGGCTGCATGAGATGAAATCAGCACTTTATAAAAAGCTACATAACTGCTTTAGCGTATGCTAAACAAGACACATAAAACTGTACAGTACTGGAAAATGTGAGTTACATAATTATTGCAGACTTTCTTAGAAAAGACTTTAGAATAAGTGGCATAGTCATACACAACTGTTCTTTTTAAAGGGTACTGAAGACCTAAAACAGTAAATATATAAAACTATGCTTTAAATATGTATTTTTGTCTTAAATATGGCTCATGTTCAGTTATGTTCTGAAATGGGATGCTTTTATGGCATGGAAAAGAGCATTTATACTTTCTATTATAAACTACTGTTTCTAGGATCAAACTTCACTTACAAAATAAAAAAGACAATAGAGATGTAAATATGGAACTAAAATAATTTTGTCAAGCATTTATAATATATATTTGGCATCTGAAATAGCATTGGGATTCAGTAACTTTTACTAACTCACTAATTCAGCATTGATTGGCCCATGTTGATGACACACAGACTCAACTTTTGGCGTTGGGTAAACAGTATAAGATACTCCTTTTTCGGGCCGGCAGGCTGGCTTCATTCACTCGATTCATTCAACATTAAGTGCTATATTCCAGTGTCGGTCCCATCACAGAGCACACAACAAAGAAGGCCTTCCTCCCTGCTGCTTACACAAGAATGGGGAGAACAGTCAAGTAATGAGATGATTCTAATAAGATGCCACAAGTTTAAGGCAGATGCCTCATGCCTGCTGGCAGAAAAACAGACTACTCTTGAGTTATGAAAGGAAGGGAGATGTCTGAGACAGTGCCCTGAAAAAGGTCATTATTACTCTAATTCTGAATATTGTGTTGGCAAGGAGAGGCAATAAAGCCTGGCATGGCAGAGTGGCATGTCCGTTTTCCTGCTAAGAGGTGCTGGCCTACTGAATCAGTTAGCAGCAAAAGAAAGGATGGAAGAAAAGATGTGAGAAGGAACACAGGGAGGAGGAGCATCCTACCCCCCTCAAACGACAATTATGTGTATTCTTAACTGCAGACAGATACACTACACAAAGGGAACTTCAGTTCAGTCTTCCAACTCCAGAGTTTCTGCACAAATTCTGTAAGAGCCTTTAGAAAGTAGGAGAAAAAAGCAGTAAGATGGCTGTCTGTGAATTAATGTCAATCTTTATCCTATATTTTATTTAAGCCATGAATACACTGTAAGAATTCATGTATCAATAAAAGCCTGTTGGTTTTCGTCTTTCTGGGAACCAGTTAAACTAAGTACAACTGTCTCCCAGTGGACGTCTAGGTTGAACACCAGCAGTCGGCGAAGTTCCAGAACAGAGGTGTGTGAGGGGGAACGAGGGCTGATGCCTCTTCATCTTCAGACGGGGCTGAAAATATGGAAAAATGCAACCTTCACTGGGTCTTGGTCCTATTCTTCAACAAAGCAACTAAGTTCTAGATATCACCTACTCATTACTTCTTTCGGAACAAATGGATTATTGAAAGCCACACTGGCCCTGGATGGCGCTGTTGCAGGGAACACGCAGTTCTGATGCCATCGCTGAGGCTCCCCGTTACATAAAGCAAATCGAGCAACTTCACTGATGAAAGCAAACCCACTGGGCAAATGCTTCTATGACAATAGTCTTTCAGTGTTACATAAAAATATATTGCCTCAAGCACGAAACGTGTTTGTTAAAGGACATCATTCTACGATTCCAACGTGAGTGGGTGTTAAAATGCATACTATAAAACAGTGCTACCTACCGACAAATATACGATCGCTCATAAATCAAAATGTCCTTCTAATTTCTCACTCCCATGGAACATCTTCACGAGGGAACTGGCAGAAGGGAACCAGTGGCACCACTGCCGCTCTGGATGAGAATGGTGCTGTGAAAATCACCCCCGCACACTGCCCTGTTGGCGACATGTCTCTGACCAAAGTTTACTCAGAAATAGTTACTAGAGTTCAGAAACGGAGCAGTGTTTTTCTACAGTATCAACTGACTGAAATATTTAGCAGCAAAATCATTTTAATAAATAATATTTCAAGGAAGTTATGCTCATGCTGATCTATCTTAAGGTCCAGAAGCATAGATATTAAAGACAACGATCTATTTGAGATATTAGTGCAATTAGAAATTCCAGGAGGAGACATGAACCCACATGGGGAACAAATGGCTTTCTGTAGCAGATGAGTGGTTTTTATCATCTAAACAAACTTATTTCAGTGATATTTTAAAATTCCTTCCTATTTTAGTAACAAATATTAATTCTTTTAACAGTGACATAACCAGGAAGAAACTTGCTTCACCCAGAGAAAAGACTTTCTGCCTCACTGTCAAGGATGGAGGAGGGTCTAGCTTGTGGGGCTGTGACTGTGGATCCCCCTAGTTAACAACAGGAAAGTGCCATGACAACTGTACACAGGCAGCAATGAGAGGCAGCGTCATGTGGACCTGGGGCCAGGACTCTTCAGTGCGTGAGCACAGGGCTCTGCCAAGCTGGAAGGACAGCGGTGGGCAACCACACTTGTCAGGGAAAGGGCTAAGGAGTGTCATAGCTGCTTCTGTAAACTATCCCAGGTGATTTCATCTCATACCTGAACAACCCTACTTCTGTTCGCTGATATTCAACAAGTTCTTTACTGTAATTATTAAAACACAGAGAAATACAGTAAGCAATACAGTTCTTAGAGAAATCAAGACTTGTATTGCTAACTGAATTTTGTTTGTTTTAGCAACTGATTTATGAATATATTATAGACAAAATTAGAAAACAGAAAAACACAAGAAAAAGGAAAAGAAAATTTTTGCAATTCTATTACTCAGCAATAAATACTATTAACATTTTGGATATATCTCTCTGGACTTTTATTTTCTATGTATAACTGAAAATTCCTATATACACTGCTTTTTAAAAAATAATCCTCATCTGAGAGCATGCTTATTGATTCTAGAGAGCGGGAAAGGGAAAGAGAGAGAGAGAGGGAGAGAAACATTGATGTGAGACAGAAACACCAGTTGGTTGTCTCCTGTATGTGGTGCCCCCACCAGGGATGGAACCCGCAACCCAGGCATGAGCCCTGATCTGGAATTGAACTTGTGACCCTTCGGTCTACAGAGTGATGCTCCAACCACCTTAGCCACACCAGCCAGGGCCATCCATATGTGTTGTTTTAAAAAAATTTTAATGAATTTATTGGAATGACATTGGTTAATAAAATTATATAGGTTTTTGGGTATACAATTCTATAATACATCATCTGCATATTTTATTGTGTGTTTACCACCTAAAGTCAAGTTTCCTTCCATCATCATTTATCCCCTTTTCTACCTTCCCCCACCCCCCTTCATATGCTGTTTTATAATATATAGCTTCTTGTTAACCAATAATATATTGTGGTAATCATCCCATGTCAATGAATATTCTTCTATAATATTTTTAATGGCTACATTATACTCCACTATGTATCTGTATCACTTAAGGAAGAAAAAGAAAAAGGACAAATGCATAACCTATTCAATGGAAAAGCAAATTGGAGGTTTTGCAGGGAAAGGAGGTGGTACTGACTGTTGGGCCCAAAGCCCAATTTTGGTATAATCTGGCCAGTGGTTTTTTATGGACATTTCATGCAATTTCATAGGCATCACCTGGAAATTTCTTCTTCAAATTCTTATGCTCAATCAGAAAATCTAGGGATGGAGCTCAGAAATTGGTGTCTTAATAGATCCTTTAGGTGATTCTACTTCATGCTAGCATTTGAGAGCCACTGGTCTAAACCAATCGTTTTGTAGAGCTGAGCAAACTTAGAGAAAGTAACTGATTTATTTGCAGTGACAAGCTAATTGGAAGAGAGGCTCAAACACAGGCCTCTAGCTCTTAATCCAGCAATTTCATTTCTAGACCAGTGCAAACTGCAGACTGTGGTCCAGAAAGAAACAAATTATTTCCAGCCCTATTTCCTGATATTGATAAAGGAGCTTGGGCCCCACATCTGCAAAGGGAGAGCTGAGTCCTTTTTTTAGTTATCTGAAGACTGAAGGGGCCAAATATCTCATGTGAACTGCCTTATGATATAAAGTTAGTCTGTTAAGAGTCAAGTGAATGAATTTTTGTGTAGGGGGTTGGGGAGGGCGAAGACAAAGGGTGGACGAGTCTTGATGTGGTTTTTTCCCCCCCTAAATCCAGTTACTTCATATCTGTCTTTTTAGCAAAATTATTTGACTAATTCTGGTAAAGAAAACTATCATTAATTTGACTTCAAAATAAGGCTACCATGATGGCACCAAAAACTGACAAAGAAACAAGATCTCCTGCATATTGCTTGGGGGAATATAAAGTGGTATAGCATCTAGAAAACAACTTGGCAGTTTCTTTGAAAAATAAACAGGTAATTACTATATGGATGGCTCAGCAATTGCAGTCTTGGCCATTTATCCCAGAAATGAAAACTATGTTCACAGAAATCCTGTACACAAACATTCATGGCAGCATTATTTTAACAGCCCCAAACTGGAATCAGCCCAGGCGAGTGGCCAAACTGTGACAGAGCCATGCCATGGGGTACCACTCAGCAATAACAAGCAGCTAATTGTTGATACATGCGACAACTTGGAAGAAGCTCCAGGGGATTTGGCTAAATTAAAAAAAACGATCTCAAAAGGTTCCATATTGTGTAGTTCCATTTAGATAACATTTGTGAGATGATAAAAATTTCACAAAGAGAGGACAAGGTAGTGGTTGCCAGGGTTTAGGGATGGCGGGGAGGAGAGAGAGGGTGTGATCATAAAAGTGCAACTGAAGGGATCTTTGTACTGATGGAACTGTTCAGTGTCTTGATGGTGATGGGAGAAGCACAAACATACACAGGTGATACAATTGTATAGAACTTAACACACTCACGCACACATATGCAAATGCGTGTAAGTAAAACCAGGAATTCTGAGTAAGATGGGAGGGACTATACCATGTCAATCCCCTGGCTGTGATGCTGTACTATAGTTCTGCAAAATGCAACCACTGGAAGAAACTGGGCAAAGTATACAAAGGATCTTTCTTATTATTTCTTACAACTACAAGCAAATCTGCAACTATGTCAATAAAAATTTCAACTAAAAATCATGCCATAATACTAGGCAAACAATCTCGTCTCACTTACTTCAACCCAGTTGCTTTTAGGTGTAACTCTGAGATGCATTACTGAAAGTCTTGCTCACGGTGATGCTCTGGTCAGTACCTCACTGAGGTCCCATTTTCCTCAGTGGAATGGCCTGAGTAAACCAGGAAGTTAATTTTGGAATGAGCCCTGGAGCAGGCGGCTTCGGTGAGACAGGGCACCACTATATTTAAGGCCGGTTGGGCGGACTGCCCTGGCACTAAACGCTTAGGTTACACACGATAGCACCTTAAATCTTAGGTTCTATGTTAAGTGCTTATTCTAAATAGTCCGGTAAACATAATTTTCTTGCTTTTTTTTTTTTAAATTGCCCTGAAGTAAATAATGAAGAAATATTCTGGCTTTTTAAAAAACCCCAAATGCCATAGAAAATTTTCCAGACACATAATAGGTATTCAATAACTATATTTTTCAGACTGAATACATTAGACTAAAACTGTAATTTTAATCTAAAGGTAATATTGCCTTATAAAAGATTAGGGAAACAGGAACGAAAGAAAACAGGAGCATATGCTGTAATTCCCTAACATAATTATTAGTTGGGTCTATTTTCATATAGTTTTAAGATACATATTTTATACTGATTATCATATCTACATATTTTTTGTATTGTAAACATTTTTATGTGCCTCTTAATAAGTCTTTATTTTTACTTTCAAATCTAGAAAATAGTCCATCATAATTTAATCCATTACAAAAATAAGTTGTTCCCAGGTTTGTTAAGATCCTAAGTAATAATTATTGTCATGTTTATAGATTTTTTTTCTATATTTTAGTACATTCCATTAGGGTACAGTCCCAGAAATGGGATGATTAGATTTACAGATAGGAATATTATTATAATTTAAAGCCTATTTTTTCCAATGAGCTGTACCAGCTGGCAATGGCACCAGCATTAGGTCTTAATCTTTTAAAATAAGTACTAATAAAAGAAAAATAACATCTCCATGCCTTTTAAATTTATTTAATTGCTATGAGTTTAAACAGTCTCCAAATGTTTGTTTAGTGATTGTTTTTCTTGTGAATTGGTTAATTGTGAGTTCGTGTCCTTTTTCTTTACCTACCAAGAGGGAGCTTAATTTTTTTTTTTAATAGTCTGTATAAGCTCTTCAGTAAATGTTAATGTTTTTTATTTAGTGAAGAAATTAAGTTCCAGGCATGGGCTCATCTCACTAAATCCTTACAAAATCCACTTGAAGTAAAAATCTAATTTAATTGTGTTCCCAAATTATGAGGAACCGAGGGTCAGAGAAGCCCAGTAACTTTTGCTCATTGCTCTAAGCTGGTAAAACAAGGCTGGGTTTGCAACTAGGTCTTTGTTTCTGAGCCTAGTGTTCATTCCATCATAAAAGCTCCCTTCCATCTAACTACGGTGAGAGATAATTGCTACAGTAATTCTTATTGAAGAAAGAATCCATGCTATTCCAATTTTAAGCCTGATTTAGTAGTGCTGGAATGATGCAGATACTCTCTTTTTTAAGAGGAAGGTAGATTACTTCTTTTGGATTAGGTGGAAGAAGGAGAGAGAGAAGATAGAATGGCAAATTAAAGCCCTTTCTGTAACAAGAAAATATTCTTTGATTAGAAGAGAAAGCTTCTGGCAAATGAGGAGAGCCAAGAGGACAAATGAGACAGCGGCCTAAAATCTCAGAAAGGAGTTTTGCCCATAAGGTTAGAAAGCAGGATGAATTATACTGGCCTAGTTTAGTCAGTTCAGTAAAAAATTTATGACTTGGAATAATTAAATAACAGTTAAGGACTGGTGAGAAAGGCATCAGATTACAACCAGATGCTTATCTGCCTTAGCCATTACTATATAAGCATTACTCTGAAAATGTAATATTTAAAAATGTTCAAATCTTTAAAGAAAAACATGCTAATATATCCATTTTTAAATAAATACCATTTATTTCTTAAGCCTGTTATTTGGAGCAGTGGGAAATAAACAGTGATCATAAAACTGCAATTAATCTATTTATTTTTAAAAAGGGATAGAAACTGGCTTATGAGGATTTAAAACTACAAAAGGAAATGAAAGCAAATGCTTGCAGTGACAGATGAACACACTGAAAAGGGCAGTGTTACGTGATGTGACACCACGAGAATCAGCCTTTCACTTTAAGCCCCTTGGAAAGCAAAGAGAAAGCAAAGCACCACTCTTGGAGCTTCTCTAGGTCAAGACAGCTTGGGGTCTGGGACCAGGAAGGGCGCACAGTGATGAAAGTGGTAAATTTACATCCACATCGAAGCTCCCTGAGAAGCCTGAAGAAACCAGGGGGCTATGGGAAGGCGCAGAAAGGGGAACTCATAGGGACAGACAGGGAAACTGGAGACAGAGCATCTGGAACAGAAAGAAGGGAAAACAGATTAGGGTGAGAAGGCAACACGGAACACAGCTACAGGCCATGGGAGAGCAAAGATCCAGGCTCTGGACAAACGGAGAGCTGAGATGCAGTCCCCTCCCTCGCTGCCAACAAGCTGAATGATGCTCAGAGCCTCTGCTCCTTCCAGATCTGCCCACCGGTGGCTGTGGCGATTCGTGATAAAGGACATATATGGCCCAGCAGGCCTGGGAACAGCTGAGGTTCCCAATAACGGAAGAGCTTAGGATTACTATAAGTATACCTAAGTGTCTTATATAAATGGTGTTACAAAAACATCCTTTTCTGTCAGCTGTTCATGAATGAATTCTTGTTTAATTATTTTTAATGGAAAAAGCACGAATGGCTTGTATGTATAAAATACCCAAGGCTCAAGTAAGGCTTCCTTTTGCTTACACTACTCCAAGTAACAATAACATCTGCCAGTATCACAGGTACCGAAATTGTAGATATTGAAAATGAGAAAAACCCTGCAAACTTACAGTATTAGCAAATATAAGAATGTAGGTGGCTTAGTGTGAAATATCACCTGCTACTTGAAAATAACTCCAAGCCCAGAGGCCACTAATAGGATAGGGTAGGGGAACATCTCTGAAGGTGTGTAATGGGTGGCACTCCTGCAGGTTCAACCAGCTCATCCTTGGTTACTAACTTAATCCACTCCTTAGAAGTTCAGCTCTAAATCCAGGAATACTGTCTAAACCATGGTAACTTTTAAGGTATGACACTACATGGCTGAATTTACAATGATTAGGTCCTTCATAAATATATCCAATTTGTAACACAACAGTAACTAGAAAGAGGAATCCGACTGATTATTCATCAAGACTCCCCATAAAATGGTGGGAATGAATCGACTATAACCTCTCCATCGCTGGGGGTTTGATGGGTACAGATGTAATGGGAATCTCTATGTATCAACCATAAAAGGACTTAGGCATGTTACAAAAGAAGACAAATGACCAAAACCACCTAAAAAGATGCTAAATATCCTTTGTCATCAGCAAAATGTAAACAAAGCCATAATAAGATATCCATCAGAATTGCTAAAATAAAAATATTGACAACACCAAATGGTGATAGTGACATGGATCAACTGCAACGCTCCTTGCAGCTGTGTGTGTGGGAGTATAAAATGAAACAACCACTTTGCGGAAGTGTTTGGCAGTTTATTAAAAGTTATACATACATTTACCCTACAGCCCAGCAATTCCATTCCTAGATAATTACTGAGAGAAATGAAAACATGTCCACAACGAAGCTTTACCAGAAAATTTAGAGCAGCCTATTCCAAATAGCCCTGAATCAGAAACAACGTAAGTATCCATAACAGTCGAATGTATTAACAAACTGTGGTATATTCATACAATGGAACACAACTCGGCAATAAAAAAGAATGAACCACTGATAAATGCAATAACATGAACACATCACGTTAAGTGAGAGAGACCAGATGAAAGGAGAGTAAGCACTATGTAAATTAATTTATACAAAGTCCAAATATAGGCAAAATGAATCTATGATGATAGAAAGTAGAGACAGTAGTTTCAGGGATTAACAAAAAGGCCAGAAGGGAACTTTCTGGAGGAAGGGATAGGATTTGTATCTCCTTTTTGGATGATTGTTACATGGGTGCATATCACTGTTTCTCAAACAAGAGTAATTTCGCTTCCCAGGGGACATTTGGCAATGTCTAGAAACACCTTTGACTGTCATGACTAGGGGATGTTATTGGTGTCCAATGGGTTGAGTCCTGGGATAAAGAGTTATCTAGTCCAAAATGTCAATAGTGCTAAGGCTGAAAAACCTAGTATATATGCAATTGTCAAAACTCATCAAAATGAACAATTAAGATCTACACGTTTTACTGAATGTTACTTATTACCAAAAGAAAGAAAGAAAAAAAATTCAACAGCCCCTTTCTTCTCCCCTAGTAGAGCTGAAAAAGGTTACTGGATAAAAGATAAAACCATTTCATATTTCAACTGTATGAGTTCAACTGCTCAATAAATGCATTTCATATACAAATCATGCTCAAGTAATGTTTACTGAAATAAAATACATTAGGGAAACTTCTGGTCTTTGGTTCCACATGTAAGGAGCTTGGAAGTTGCCACTTCATCCCAATAAGATGCTGAACAAACTGAAAAAAAAATCAACTCTTCGGATTTATCGGAGAGGAAGACACAGGGCAAACCAAGATTGGTGAGACAGAACACAGAGAGTCACTGCTTACGGGAGCCAAGATCCACGAGCGGAAACCCATATGAGAACTAGTGCAGGGCTAGAAACCCTAAAACGTAACTGAGGAATTGCTGGAGCCTCCTGCAGATGAGACTGAGTTAAAAACTGCAGGGGATCGGGGGTACTGTGCCCTACAGTTTACCTCCAGGAGTCTACCAGGTTCTCACAGTAGATATGGGAGAAAAATGTCCCCTGTGCTTCCGGTGGCTGGGGGTGGGGAGGAGAATCATCTTGAAACATGCCAGAACACTTAGATCCCCCTAACAAGACTTGCCCTCCGGGGAAACTAGTTAACCGAAGCTTAACCTGTTGGGGTATTATCAGAGCCTAACTGACCTGGGCAAAAGTAAATACGCAGCTCCAGTTAGCTCCAGCCTTCCATGTGGGAGAAGAGAAATATCCAATTCCAGTCACTCTAGCCATCCTGTTCCACTAAGATGGAAGAAAAATAAAACAAAAACTTGACTTCTAAAATGTCAAAAAAAAAAGGGGGGGTGGGAGATGGGTGGGGTGAGGGACGTCATCTCAACAACTCTCCTTTCAAGCTCACTCTTCCTGTCTACCCCTCTTCATTTGTATAACTCACATCTGGACTACTCTACTTAAACCTGAAGGAATTAAAATTTGACATCAGGGAAAGGTTTAAAGTTCAACGCGCAGTCTTGGGGTGATAGAGAGGAACAGGAGCTGAGCACGGCCCGCACGGGCTCCAGGCGGGTCAGCCCAGGTAGCCGGGCGCGCCTCAGCATTTGCACACCCATCCGGGGAATGCCACACTCTTTCTGGGCCCAGCGCTCTGTGCTCAACTCATGCAGAGTCCGAGGATGCCATAGGACGCAGCAAGCGTGGAGCTGGGCGAGGCCTTCAAAGGGGCCGTCCCTCTGTCCCACGGATCACAGGGACAAGCCGGCAACTGACTTCTGTGGTTCTCCCTGAATCTCAGAGGAAATTCCTGGTACAGAGTAAAAAGCTGTTCTTACGTGGAGAGAAAAATGGATTAAAAAATGTAATGCCATGAACTAGTTTATGGTGCAGGTATTATTAAGTCTGATGTTTGCAGAAAACAAGTAGCTCATGACTCTGGTTACCAATGCTGAATTTCATAAACATTTTTATCCCGGGGGGGATCTGAACTGCCTAATTTAGTCTTCCCGCCAGCGATTTGCAGGCCTTCCCTAATGCTTACAGAGGTGCCCAGAATACATTCTCTGCTAAGCCTGAAGGGAGCCCTGAGTCAGCTTTTCCCACTACCTGTACACCACATTCAAGAGAGATTTATTCAGAAACGCCTCTGGAGGAGATTCTGCAGAGCTTCTTCAATATTCCAGCCTTCTCCCTAGCTAAGAACTTTGCCCTTAAGTTTAAACAAACTGATTCTTAACCTGAGCACCCGTGTTCTCTTTCTTTCCCTTTATGCAGGAGTAGCTGCTCCGGTTTCGGCTGGGGTAGGCTAGAGCTCGCGAGTTAGAAAAATTTCCCATGAAAACTTCATCACTTACTCTCAGAAGCCTAAAAGTTCTATACTTGTCTCTAACCTTCATGTTAATTCTCCAGGATTTGAGGTCTATGAGCAATGAAGCCCATTAGCTAAATTCTTTTGGAAACCTGACAGCCTCACACTGTGCAGTTGTTCCTGTGGGCACATCTGCTGCACGGTAGGGGAAAAAATTGGATGAAGTCCTTCCCCCACCTCCCAGCTTTACTGTTTAAAATGACAGAGTTTTAGGAGTGGTAAGCGGCAGACAAGAAAGGCACCCTTACAACACTTTGGTCACCATCTTCGACATATGCAAATACTCAAGCTTTATATTCGTCAGCTATTACACACTTGAACTGCTGATTCCAGAAGATACTTCTTAGAGTGGGATTCAAGAACAAAGACAAAACATCAGTGAATTTTAATGCCCAAACCCATGCACATGATACAGCTCCCTGGTATGTCCAGCAGCCCTTGCTTGTGTACAGACACACTGAGAGGGGGGACCACATGCCACTTCTTGCTGATATCTCTTGTTTCAGTTTTCCCAATAAAAGCCATTCTTACCCACCCATCCTCCTCCCAAACCAAACTTGCATGTGGAGTGGTAATGCCTTATCTAAATCTCTATCCCTCTATGAGGTTTTGTACAAGGACATTTTCAATAAATATTTGTTGCTTGGAATGAGTAAATGATTCAGTTAATGAATTAGGCACCACATTTTGCCATGTATAATGCGCACCCGTGTTTTGGTGCCCACTATACATGGGATTATTATGCCCATGGATAATGCGCACCCTTACTTTTCCCTCAAAAATTTGTTGAAAAAGTGTACGTTATACTTGGCAAAATATGGTAACTAGAATCAGGTTTGGTACTTTCCTTTGGAGTGTAAAAAAATAATGTTTTATTAAAAGATTTTGCACAGCAAAGGAAGCCATCAATAAAACAAAGAGACAACCTACTAAAAAAGAGAAGATATTCACCAATAATACATCTGATAAGGGGCTAATATCCAAAATTTATAAAGAACTTAGACTACTTAAGACCAGAGAAACAAAAACCCCAATGTTAAAAAATAGGCAGAAGACCTGAATAGTTGCTTCTCCAAGGAGGATACAGAGATGTCCAAAGGGCAAATGAAAAGTTTCTCAATATCACCTCACACCTGTCAGAAAGTCTATCATCAATAAATCACCAAATGAGTGTTGGTGAGAATGTGGAGAAAGGGGAACCTTAGTGCACTGTTGGTCAGAACGCAGATCGGTGTAAGCACTATGGAAAACGGTGTGGACCTCCCTCAAAAAATTAAAAGTGGCATTTCCCTATGACCCACTGATCCCAGAGATTCTGGGTATATATCTGAAGAAACCTGAAACACTACTTTGAAAGAATACGTGTGCCCCTATGTTCACTGCCGCATTATTCACAATAGCCAAGCTATGGAAGCAACCCAAGTGTCCATCAATAGATGAGTGGATAAAACAACTATGGGATATTTACACAATGGAATATTACGGCCATAGAAAAGAATGAAATCCTCCCTTTTGCGACAGCATGGATGGACCCAGAGGTTACCAGTAAAGTAAAATAAGACAGAGAAAGACAAATACCATATAATCTCACTTATGTGTGGAATCTAAAGAACAAAATAAACAAACAAAGTAGAAACAGACTTACAGATATAAAGAACAGACTGACAGTTGTTGGAGGCGGGTCAGGGGGGCTAGGTGACAAGGTGAAGGGATTAAGAAGTACAAATTGGTAGTTACAGAATAGTCACGGGGATGTAAAGTACAGCATAGGGAATGTAGTCAATAATATCATGGTAAGTATGTGCAGGGTCAGGAAGGTACTTGAAACATTGGAGGAGCCCCGTAAAATACATGATTTTCTAACCGCTATACTATATAAATCTGAAACTAACACAGTAACATTAAATGTAAACTGTAATTGAAAAATTTAAAAAATAATGTTTTATAGGATGGAAGTAAAAAGATATTGGAAACTTTTATATTTCCAACCCTAGTACTCTAATACCATGTTAACTGGCAAAGCACCCCAGCAAGACCATGACTTTACTCAGAAAACTTTGCTTCAAGCTTTGCCCAGCCTTGTTTCACAGGCCTCAAAGCTGTGACCAAGGGACAGGGACTCTCACTGCTCTTCCTAGCTCTGTAAAGATGTAGCTCTCACAGAGCCGGGGCCCTGAGGGTTCCAGGTGATTTTCTTACAAAGTTATTTGTTGGGTAATATTATAAGATTTCAAGAATTATATTCAGGTAATAACATTTTTCATGCTGAAAACACAAACTTAAAGACGAACTCAATCACCAAGTGATTTAAAATGTAGGCATCAGGCAGGTGGTGACATTGGCAATGTAAAGACTGTTTCAAATATTATCCTGAACGCTGAGGAATAGTTTGGATCTTAATGATGATTATGGCTCACCGATTTTTCAAGTGTTTGCTTTCCATGCATTTGTGTCATCCTAGTCTGTGTAAGTCAAAAGATCTAATCCCACAAGATCACCTATAATTAGAGAGTGACGATGCATTCTTAGAAGACAAATATAGATACCACAGAGGTGATGCATCAGCAGCCTGAAAATAATTAATGCTTATCCTCCCAAGGCCACCTATACCAAGACACTTAGGAACAGTTCACTACAGCCATAATGTCATAGAAAGATGGCAAAATCATTTTTCTTATCTGCAGAAGTAGGTCACAGCAAGAACATTTTGGAGGAAAAAAAAACCCCAAAAAACCCAGAGTGGCCATGAATGGGTTTTGTGACACAATCTTTTCATTTTTCACCTCAACGCTAGACTTGCTCATCAATTCATTCTGTATGCTAATCATCTCCCTACACAGTAATAAGACCAGAATGAAGCAATGAAATGCAGTATTTGGGGACACAGCAAAAAGCCCCATTTACCAGAACACAGCTTCCAAATTGAATTACAAGAGCTCAAATATTTGAAGCAGCCACTGGTTTTTATTGTTTTATTTCCAGCGACATGAAAATGAACCCTAACATCATAAATTAGCACACATATGAGGAGTCTGAGCGAGGCATAACACAGGCACAGAGGTTAAAGGTGAGAGCATTTCCCACAACAGCCTTTTAAACTCAGCATGTGGCCTGCACGTGGGAAGGCATTTTATTTCTGTAGAGACTTCTACTTAAACTTGACAGCCAGCCTTTGCAAAAACAATCAGAGTTCTGCAGTTTCACAAGTGATGTTACCTTCTAAATAATGAATGTGTGAGGATGGAGAGGGTAGAAAAGGGAGGTATACAGTAGCAGGACGGGGGACCATGACATTCACGCTGATAATTCTGTGATCTCAGGAAATGTCATCAGAGAGGCTGAAATCCACCTGACCTAAAGCTCTGCCCTGTCACCGGTCAGAAAGGCTCAACACACCTCCTACGCCAGCAGCTTTCTCCAATTACTGCTGCTGTCTCCTTACTATCAGATACTTGGGTTCACTGACTGACAGTGGACTTTCTTCCTGTGGAACAGATTAAACATCTCCAGGAAACCAGGTTTCTCACCTAACTATGTGCTCTTATTGACCTACATTTTTAAGGGACTTTGCTCGGAAGCTCTGGTAAGGGCTGGAATCCATTCTTTGGCTCCCACTCAAAGTTATTTGATTTGGTGCCATCCTTTCTCCCTTCCCCCCAAATGTGTTAAAAAGTTTTCCTCTATCCTTTTTTCTTCTTCCTTTCTTCTTCTTAAGAGCAATTTTATTCACTTTTCACAGAATGTGGGTTTTTTTTTTTTGTTTGTCATTTTTACTCCTCATAGTGTCATTAATGACCTTCAAGCTTAGTCAGTTATTCTATGCTTTTTCCTTCCACATTCATCCTTTTTTTCCTTCCTATTTTAGTACTGAAGGATAATTGTACAATGACTGAATTGTAAAGTTGTGTCACAGTTCCCCTAAGGACAATCTTCTTCCTTGAGCTATTAAATTGGAAAATCGTTTTTAAAAAAAACAAACAAAACACATCAAGGCTTTGTCACAGAGCAGGTGCAATCACTGCAATGTAAAATTAGTTCTTTTTCTAAAGAAAGTGGTGTAATACTTGTAACTGCACAAAGGGATTTAGGAAATTCAAGAACTTTAAAGAGATGTGTGCAACGTTTTATGATATTTTGTTCCTGCAATGTAGACAAAAGTCATACTGATGTAGAAGGCTATCTTTTGCTTCCTGGAGACACTTGCAAAATCAGTTCATTTAAACACTGGAGGATGACCTGCTTTTCAGTCATGCATGCGTCCATGTAGTCATCCACTTGACTCTCACAGGGTTCCTCCAATGTGCCAGGCAGAATGATAAATTAAAAGAAAATCAAAGTAAAAAGGCATACAAAAACCAATCTTTTCATCCTAAGAAATATGTACCTGTTTATTCTAGGCATGGTACTCATTTGCAAAACTATCTCATCAATCGTGAGAAGGGGCAGTGACCGTAAACCTACCTGTAGGCAAATTCACTAAGGCCAATGTAGTTTCATAGCACTCTGTAAAATCCTCGACTATTTCACTAGCTATTACCTGGCAGGCCACTGGGCACACACCACAGTTGGGCAAAAAAGCTCTGAAATTTAATAACCTGAGCTGGGATTCTCGGTCTGTGGTTTGCTGTCTATTGCTTTGAGTTAGCCTCTCTGGGCCTCTGTTTCCTCTTGTGAAAAACAGAAATAGCTGCCCAGTCTCAAAGGGCGAGTAATGATTAAATGAGATAAATTCCACCAAGTTTCTCTAATTGTGTCTGTAGTCAAGTTGATGCTCAATAAATTGTAATATTAGCAGCAGCATTGTTATCGTGACTGGGGTTTACAGCCTGGGGGAAATAATAGACCCAAATCAAGGACTCCTTTTAACCCTTCTGAGAAGGGTTAAATAGCTGCCCAGTCTCAATTTCAAGGAGGCTGAGGAGAGCTAAGCTGAAAATTACTGTATCCCTTTTACTAGCCCTGTTCCTCTGGAGTTGTGCTCCTACGTCCTTCACCTAAGTCCTCAACTTACACATTATATCCATAAATGCCCCTCTTATGTTAGCACCCATTTACTGACCTGTCACCATTATCTTGTCCTCTATCAAGCCCAGACTTATTTAGACATAGCTTAACTCAGGGAAGTGGTTAACCACTTTCAATGTGTCAAAGAGAGGGAAGAAGATAAATCAATTGCCTTTCTGCTTGGGGATAGAGATGATGGATATATGAGAAAGAAGATAATAAGGAGATAGGGATAAGTAGACCCTCCCCCAATCCCCCCCCGCTACAAGTTAAAGATTCCAAACTTAGTAATAGAAAATGATACTTAGTTGGACTAGTAACTGCATGTGTTCCCCTTCATTTGGTTCACATGGATCCTAGTTATTACCTGGCAGGCCACTGGGCACGCACCACAGTTGGGCAAAAAAGCTCTGAAATTTAATAACCTGAGCTGGGATTCTCGGTCTGTGGTTTGCTGTCTATTGCTTTGAGTTAGCCTCTCTGAGCCTCTGTTTCCTCTTGTGAAAAACAGAAATAGCTGCCCAGTCTCAAAGGGCGAGTAATGATTAAATGAGATAAATTCCACCAAGTTTCTCTAATTGTGTCTGTAGTCAAGTTGATGCTCAATACATTGTAATGTTAGCAGCAGCATTGTTATCTAGGATGCGAGAGCTGGAAGGGATCTCAAAAACAATTCATTCAAACCCCGTCTTTTTAGAGACAGAGAAACGAAGGCCCAAGGAAGTCCCGGCCGGCCGAAGGCAGCCCGGCTAACTGTCGCAGAGCTAGAACCAGAATCTTGCTTTCCTACAGTTTTATTTCAAAAAGAATTTTAAATGACTAGGGCATAGTGTACTGAGGTCACTGATGTCACTGTATCTTATTTTTGTTTGCTATTGTTGTTTTTGTTTAGTATGCGAAAGACGCAGCCTGACTTTTAAGAGGGCTTTGGATCTGAGGGATTTACTTCATGTGCTTGGTGGTGGTGATGGTGGTGGTGGAGCCGTCCACGAATGACCTGAAACTGCAGGCAAAGTTTTAAGTGGATGTACGTTTTTCCAGAAATAGGGTACAAAGCTTTAGCAGACTCTCAAAGGTGTCAGTGAGCAAAATGAAAGTAAGTTAACTGGGCAGAGACAGGGGTGGTAAGACGGGCAGTTTCCAGGCTGGTGCAGTGCAGGCATGGAGACGTGGGGCAGGGAGAAGCTGGCTGGCAGAGGGAACTCCGGGGTCCGACCTCGGCTTTAAGCGCGATGACTTTACTCTCTACCTGTTTGCTAAATTTGCATTCCGCTTAGTTTGCGGAAGGAGGGAAAGTCTTCTGCTGCTGAAAACCACCGTTAGAACATAACCTATAATATCTCAACAAAGATGTGACCATCTGTCCATTAAAAAAAAAATGTATCGGACTCTGCCAGGAGTCCTTTCTTTTGTTTCTGTTGCTGCTCTATTTTTTTTATGTTTAACAATCAAGATGACACCTCTTGCCTTGCCAATACCTTCATGAATGCCATCTGGTGGCAAGAAAGTAAGGACCAGGAATTCAAAGTAGCCAGAACAAAGGACCTGAATCCATCCTTTCTCACTGTGAGAGGATAATGGAAATTACTCTTCTGTTTCCCTGGTTTCTCACAGGATGACCTTCATCACCAAGGCTGAGGTGCTGCTATAGGTGAATCAGAAACTCCAAGAGGATTGTCTACTTTTTTCTTTTCTTCTTCTTCTTTTTTTTTTTTAAGATTTTCTTTATTTTTACAGAGACGGGAAGGGAAGGAGGAAGAGAGGGAGAGGGACATCAATGTATGGTTGCCTCTCTCACACCCCCTACTGGGGACCTGGCCCATAACACACGCATGTGCCCTGACTGGGAATCAAACTGGCGACCCTTTGGTTCGCTGGTCGATGCTCAATCCACTGAGCTACACCAGCTAGGGGATTTTTTTAAAGAAAATTTATTATCTGAGAAACGTTTTGCCCTCCATTTTTCTCAGACAACAAAGAGTTGAGGGTACAGATTTAGAATCAAAAAGTTTTACCTTTTATAGAAATGTTCAATAACTTGAGATGGGAAAAGATGAGAACTAGAAAAAAGCAATAAAGCTTAGAAAGCAATATATTTGGTCATTTTCACCCAAAATTAGAACTTCATGCCCCTAAGACACAAGCCTAAATAATGTTGTTTGTGTTGCATTAACCTTAAGCTATAATATGGCAAAAGTAAATTACAGGAGATCACAAAGAACAGTTATAACATTAGCAGCAGCTAGCAGGAAAATTTTGGCAAGCAATCACTCTTACAGATTCAGTTATAAACTCAGGATCACAATTTTGGCCCGTGTGAGTTTGTATACATATATGACTGCAAAAATAAATACCATAGTGAAAAACGGGCACCCCACAAGACATTTTTTATATTTGGGATTTGATGTTTCTCTTCCTCTGCTTTTACTCGCTCCCTTTCTGTGCTTCTGAAGGAGGACGGAGCCCTGGGTTTGGAGTGCTGCTTAGAGGTCGGCTGGGTCAACTCTACCTCTCCTGTCTCTACAAGTGCAACCATTTCTGCTCGTTAGTATGGCCCCCCCAGAATGAGAACTGCTAAAGACTGAATTGCTGGGCCTATGCCCAGCAATGCTGTGGGTGTTGTGAACTATACTATAAAAGTCTTAGATGATGTTCCCTGTTTTCAAGGAAGTTATCTTATGGGAAACACTGGACATAACATTTAAGTGGTTGTCAGTCATGCTAAATGATGGCAGCCAGAGCAAGGAGCAATGACAATGAGATGTTCATCTTATTATCTTCTTCGGTGTTCCTCGTAGTACCTAACGGAAAGTATATAACACAGCTTGTTCAACCAGAGTGGTACGGATAACAGAGGACAGGGACGGGAAATCGGGAGGTCAGATCTCTACTACCAATAGGAGTCGATGTTCGGAATTAGAAATAGAAGGCACAGTCACAGGGGTAAAAGGAACAACCAGTTATTTAGCATTTACTATATTCCAAGTACTTCTCACATAGTCACTGACTCCACTATAGCAAAACTCATGGGTAAGTAATATTATTAATATACAGATGAATAAACAGAGGCTCAGAGAGACATGTTTTGCTGAGGTTCCTCCGCCAGTATGTAGAGGGCCTGAACTTTCACTCCACACCCGTCTGATTTTTTAAGAGCATGCTCCAATCTTGACTCCTGAATACTATCATTTCTGAGATTCTGTAAATCCCTATAAGTTTCTCTATCATATGATGTCCTATTTAATTATGAAATATAGCAAAGCTCATAAAGTATTCTGACATTTCTGCAGCAATGCTACTGATAGCTAAGTATGTAGTAATTTTCTGCTTCTCACATTAACATATCTTAAGTACCACTGTTATAGCATCTATAAGATAACAACACAGAGGACCATAGCATGCACGTTATATTTAATTTCCATAGGTTCATACTGAAGGCTGCCACATTTAGAATATACTAATGACAGGTAAATTATTTAAGTATTTTATTTAGCTCTGATGAATAGAACATTGAGTTGAACTGGAATATTGGGATGGATAAAATCAGCGTAGGTGAGTGAAAGAAGATATAAATCTGATAAAGATTAAATGTAGTATTGTAAGAAAATTATTATAATACCCACACATGTCAAATATACCTTTTAAATAGAGAAAAAACCAGATACAATGGAATCTACATCTAGGATAAGCCAAGTGCCGTTATCTCGGTGCCATCTGCCACTTGAAGAAAGTCAGCTAAAGGTACATACACTTCTGGATGTGGCGACGAACGAGGGGGAGTTTCTTTCTGTTTTTTTTTAAGGTTTTTAATTTATTTTCTTTTTTTTCTTGTTTTAAGGTATATTTTATTGATTATGCTATTACAGTTGTCCCATTTTCTTCTCCCTTTTATCCCCCTCCGCCCTGTACCCCACCTCCCTTCAGCATTCCCCCCCTGCTTAGTTCACCTCCATGGGCTGTACATACAAGGCCTTTGGCTTCTCCATTTCCTGTACTATTCCTAACCTTCCCCTGTCTATTTTGTACCTACAAATTATGCTTCTTATTCCCTGTACCTCTTCTGTACAACCTCTCCCTGTACCTGTTCTCCCCCAACCCCTCCCTGCATATCCTTCCATGTGATCTCCATTTCTGTGATTCTGTTCCTGTTCTAGTTCTTTGGTTAGCTTGTATTTTTGTTTTGTTTTGTTTTAGGTTCGGTTGTTGAGTGTTGGAGTTTGTTGTCATTTTACTGTTCATAATTTTGATCTTCTTTTTCTTGGATAAGTCCCTTTAACATTTCATACAATAAGGGCTTGTCTTTAACTTTATCTTATCTGAGCAGCACTTTCCCATTCTAAATGATAGCTTTGCTGGGCAGAGTAATCTTGGGCGTAGGTCCTTGACTTTCATAGCTTTGAATACTTCTTTCCAGCCCCTTCTTGCCTGCAAGGTTTCTTGTGAGAAATCAGCTGATAGTCTTATGGGAGCTCCTTTGTAGGCAACTGTCTCCTTTCCTCTTGCTGCTTTTAAGATTCTCTCCTTACCTTTAATCTTGGGTAATGTAATGATGATGTGCCTTGGTGTGTGCTTCCTTGGGTCCAACTTCTTTGGGACTCTTTGAGCTTCCTGGACTTCCCGGAAGTCTATTCCCTTTTCCAGATTGGGGAAGTTTTCCATTATTTTTTCAAGTAAGTTTTCGATTTCTTGCTCTTCCTCTTCTCCTTCTGGCACCCCTGTGATTCAGATGTTCAAATGTTTAAAGTTGTCCTGGAGGTTCCTAAGCCTCTCCTCACTTTTTTGAATTCTTCTTTCTTCATTCTATTCTATTTGAATGTTTATTTCTTCCTTCCACTCCAAGTCATTGATTTGAGTCCCAGCTTCCTTCCTTTCATGTTGGTTCCCTGTATATTTTTATTTCACTTTGCATACCCTTCACTTTTTCCTCTATTTTTCATCTGTACTCAACCATTTCTGTAAGCATCCTGATTACCAGTGTTTTGAAGTCTGTATCTGAAAGGTTGGCTATCTCCTCGTGGCTTAGTTCTATTTTGGGGGCTTTGATCTGTTCTTTCCTTTGGGCCATATTTCTTTGTCTCAGTGCACCTGTTACACTGTAAGGGACAGAGCCTTAGGTATTCACCAGGGTGGGGCAACTCACCACAGCTGCCTTGTGGTGCTGTCTGTGGGGCAGGGGTCCGAGAGGGAACAATGTGGATTGCTCAGCTCTCACCCGGTTTTCAGTCACCTCCCCTGTGACCCACAAGCAAATTGGGCCCTTGTGGTACTGATTCCCGGGTGGATGCATTTGTATACATCCTAGGACCCTGTGGGTCTCTCAGACGAACTTTCCTGTGAGGCTGGGAGTTTCTCCTGCTGCTGCAACCCCCACAAGTCTTTATAGCCAGAGGTTTCGAGGCTTCAGTTTAGTTTCCCGCACTGGAACCCTGGGTTGCGTGGTCTGTCTCGCTCCCTAGTTGTTCCTTCTGACTTATCCACAGGCAAATGTGGGATCGCCCGGTCTGCCAGCTGCCGCTTCACCTGCCTGGTCTGCTGCCTTGCGGCATCCTCTCCACCCAGGTTGCCCATCTCCACCCCTCCTGTCAGTCTGGATGAATGTTTCTTCTTTAAGTCCTTGGTTGTCAGACTTCCATACAGTTCAGCTTTCTGGAAGTTCTAGTTGTTTTTTTTTTTTTACCTTTGTCGTTGTCCTTCTTTGTTGTGCAAGGAAGCAAAGCGTTGTCTACCTACACCTCCATCTTGGCTGGAAGTTTGTGGGGGGAATTTCTTTAACACCTGTGCATTTTCAGCTGCACTTCCCCACCGAGCAAACTTAATTTACTATTATATTATTGAAGGAAGCCTTCGTTTTGCCCACCCAGCTTCCTGTACTGCAGCATCCCATAAGAAATCAGACACTGGGGTTATTAAAAGTCATTTCCTGCCTATAGAAACTGAAAACGAACACTGACGCTTGTAGAGAAGGGGTACCTGGGGCACTGGGAGAACTAGGGAGAAGCGACATTTCTGCTTAAAAATCCTGCTTTTCCTCCTTTTCTAAACCGTGCAGAACAAAATGACAGTTCAAAATGAGAACATTTTTCTAATTATTATTTCCAGCATTGAAATGAATAAATTCTTATAAAAAAATCAACTCCACTTTTTCCTGAGAGATGACAAAACCCCAGCTAAGAAGAAAGGAAAGGAAGGAAAGAGCAAGGAGGGCAAGGTTGGTGCTAACGGAACTGCAATAAATGCAGAAAGAAAAAGAAGCTAACTTCTTAGTTTTGGCAATGGTTTTATATCTTTCTTCAAGTCATTTTTTAATTTCTGAAGGAACATGCTCATTTATTCTTCTACCGGGAAAATAAAAGGGGTTAGCAAAAACCCTTTATTTCCTGAATCTTACTGTCACACAAACCCTTCACAAATCTAAGCTTTTTATGTTATTTATATGCATGACACTACAAAACTACAGGTTTTAAAAAGTCATTTTACAAATGAGAAAATGATGGTATCAGGCACTAAGAAACAAACCATTTACTCGATGAAAAAGATGGAAAAAAGAACAAAAGCATTTTCCAGAATAGGTTCTCAGTGTTAGTTCAGATAATTAAAGTACCATGGAAACATAAGGTTTGGTGTAACAGGAAGACTTAATGAGATGTAAACTAGTGTACAGTCTCCTTTGCTGCTGTGGATTCATTCACAGAGGCGCTATAGCTTCCCCTCTCCTCCCCTTCCCTCAAGCACAGACAGAACAGAAGACCCCTGTGAGCTTGAATCCTGGCTCCGCCCACCTCTCCTTGAGGCTGGAGCTTCCAGGCAAG
The DNA here is from genome assembly GCA_004026545.1 of Mormoops blainvillei. Taxonomy (NCBI): domain Eukaryota; kingdom Metazoa; phylum Chordata; class Mammalia; order Chiroptera; family Mormoopidae; genus Mormoops; species Mormoops blainvillei. Next base: position 55,426 of record PVJD01006244.1, read on the forward strand.
GGAAGTGGGCCACCCACAAGGAGAAAGAAGACTTGTTAAGATGCAAGCCAGGGGAGGGATGAGTTGGTAAGTTCCAAAGTCATGTTGATTCACTGCTCTTTTTTTAGTTCCTGGACTTAGAATATCAGGAGCTGGGCGGGCAGGTGATTACAAGGATGCCAGCAGAGATCCTGGAGGCAGTGGTACAGGTCTCAATTACAAGCCGGGCACAGAGAAAGTCAAAACACCAGGGAAGCTGCCTACTTTTGGATGTGGGCAGAGTGTCTTCCCTGAAATCTTTTCCTGGTTTTCCCGGACTGACAGAGACTGGGTGTTTTTCGAGAATGAACTGACTGATTTCTTTAGGAGAAAGGAAACTTGCTTGAGAAAAACACAGATATTGTAGTTTCAGTATCTAGCGCCAAACTGACAAGCAAGAAACAATGTCACACAAAAAAAGGCTCACTGTAAACCTTACTACCTGAGAGGACAGTATTTCAAACATCACCATATGGAATTACTATAGTCACATTTTCCAAGTCCTGTCTATAATATTAAAGTTGAACTGGAAAAAAAATATATAAATTTAAAAAAGACGATTTCATAAAAGTATATATTATCATTATAACCAATACCACAGAATTGGCTGAGGTTGTGGAAGAGAAGCATTTGAAATGAATTATGAAACAAATCGGATCCACGTCTAGCAATTAATCTCTAAAGTCCTTGGCCAAAGTTTCCCTTCTCATCCAGGCTGACAAATGTGTTTTGGGATTTGATATCCAGAAAAATCCTTGGGAGGTATTCTAAGAGTAATTTTTCTTAGAGGAGGCAAAGTTATAAAGAAGGCTTGGTAGACTGCCTTCAGTATTCCTTGAATATGTGTATCTTTTTAATACGGTAACACCATGTTGCTCTGCAAAAAAACATAATCTAAATGGAAATTTAAGATATATTACACATTTTGCTGCCTTTTAAAATAGCAATGCACCAAGCCTAAAAGTATTTCATCAAGCATAATTTAACCTTTTCCTGATGATCCAAAGTCAACATTATGAATTATCTATTAGTTGCGTGATTTTTGGCAAGTCCCCCGAGCCTCTCTAAGCTTCAGTGTCCTCATCTTTACTATGTGAATGATTGTATTTATTTCACAGAATGGTGATGGCGGATTAAATAACATCTTTCCTGTACAGTACTCAGCATAGAGGCCTTTATATTAAGCCTATGAGCATAACTTCTGAGGAAGTTATGACAGAAGGTTTAAAACTTGAAGAGATTTCTCTTTCAGAAAAACAGAAAAGATCTAACTCCCGTTTCATCCAGTGTAGTAGACATGATGTGAGAAGATGCCCTCTCAGTACAAAAGGTTAAAATACTAAATAAGTATTTGTTAAGATCTTTTAAACACATAGCTGAATTATGAGGAGAATAACAGAATCCTCAGAGGCAGAAAAGAATCTGGAAGCCTCTTGGTGAGCCAGGGTGTAGGACAGGGTTTTCCCGGAGGCCTCTGCCCATCCTCTAAGGTCGAGACTAAAGCGTGAGGTTGAAACTGCGAAATGCTGGGGGCCAGACGACAAGCCTGGGGCCCTGCAAAATGGGAGGCTGGGTCAGGAGCTCCTGAAATCCCTGCAGCAACCCAACAGTGAATGAACTGGAAAAACAATCTGCCTTCCAGAGGCAGACAGTGGGTGAGTCTCTACTTGCCTGCTTCGGCCTTGGCTTAGAGTCTGTCAAGAAAGGTCGGTGGAAAGACACCCCTGAGAATTCCCAATCATAAGCCTGCTCTTGGGCATGTTTGGGATTAGAATTCACCCTATTTGTGGGTCCATACAAACAATCCTCTCTGCTGGAACACACTTTCTACCCGGCTTCAAAGAGCTCCCACAGATAAAGTTCCAAGGGAAAACACAGCTTGCCACCACAAGATAACCCAATATGCGAGCAGGTCAACAGAAACAACTTAAAAAAGTAGACCCACAGAACTGTAGGTATTTTAATTATGGAAGAATATATAAGTATGTATAAAGAAATGAAAGAAATATCAAAATTATGCCTATGTGAGACTTTCAAAACTTACAGGCAGATTTTTAAAAAGAACCAAACTGTATTTCTAGGAATGAAAAAAATAAAAATATTGATTTCAGACACTCAACAGATAAGGTAAGTATGAGATGTGAACAACACTAAAAAAAGTTTAGTGATTGAGACTAAATAATAATTGTGGCAAACATAAAGATATATTCTGAACAACTTCTACTAAAATTCTGAAAAAGCAAATAAAATAAATCTATAAAAAAATATAAGTTACTAAAACTGATTTAAGAGGAAATAGAAAGCCTGAATCACCTGAAATATTTACCTCTGTTGAATCATGAGTTAAAAATTCTTGCAACTAAGAAAATACCAGGCTCAGACAGTTTTACAAATAAGTTTAACCACACAGGTCATTTCAATCTTTATATAAAGACTTCCGGAAACAAACAAACAAAAAAGAAAAAAAGAAAAAAAAGAGAGAAGGAACTCTCTCTTGGTCACCTCATGGGAGTATCAAACCTTGACTCTAAAAACCCACAAAGATAGTATAAGAAAGGAAAATTAAACCTTCCATCTCTTCTGAACATAAATGCAGATCATAATTAACATATGAGAGAATGTTATATCAACTGAGTTGAGTTTAACTTAAGAATGTAAGTTAGCTTAACATCTGAAAATTATTTCAGGTAATTCACCATATTAACAGATTAAAAGCAGAAAAAAAAATTTTGTGTTGAAACAGGCCAGAGTCCAAAAAAAAAGCAAGCTTTGTAATACTCTTTATAGGACAGTCATACCTTCACCACATACCTGGTATTTTCACAATAGGTAAATTCAATAAAAAAAAAAGAGGCTAATTTTTTCTCAAGTAGAAATATATGAAGATGCAAAAGCAACATATGAAAAAGTCAAGGAAAAAATAAAAATACTTGCAAGTCCACAAACAGTGGACATTAAGTACACTGCTCTCATTTATTCAAAAATATCTACTTAATCCCTACTATATGATCAGGCCCTATACTTGACGAAGTGCACAGTAGTAAAAAACAAACAACAATAACAACAAAAACCACAACTAAAAAGAAACCCACTAAAATAATACAAATATGGCTCTTTAAAACAAAATACTTTGGAGGAAAAGTAAATTGATATTAACATTCTGGAGAGTAACATGGCATAATGTATCAAAAGCCTCACACATAATCACCTATAAAATTCCTTCCACCTAGAAAATTAGAGCTTTGGTCAAACTCATGGACAACAATCTTTATGACAGCACAATTTATTTGTTGCACAAAAAGTTGAATTTTTTGCTTATGAGAACTGCATAGTAAATTTTAGTTTGTTCATGGTTTTTAGTACTACAAATTCAAAATACTGTATTTTTACCTCTCAGTTTAACTACACAAATTGAAAAGTGATTAGGTAGTTTGTAAACAATTGATCACCATTCATATCCTTAAAAAAATCCTTGCCAAGCAGGACATTAGCTTTATCTCTAAAATCACTGAATCTCTGCCAAAATTGGAAAATAAAGAATAAAAGTATACATATTTCATTTTGTTCTACATTTAAAAAATACTACCATTTGTTTCTTTTAAAGTATTTTTGCCCATTTATTCAAAAATATTTTCAAGCTCAACTGCCCAATTTAAGGCAGAATGTAGGCATTTCATAGTATTTAAATTAAACTTTATTCTTTTCTTGACTGAACCTAACTAACTAGGAGCTCTGTTAGAGTTTTGTTGGCATTCTGGTCTTGTTTTTCCTAAGATGTGTACTCTCATCTTTATTGGTCATGGTACATGCTATATCCAAATGGCCCACTTAGAAAGAGTCACACAGTTGTTTGGCTATGTTGTGGCTGTGCATGGCCCTGCAGATCTATATGGTCCAGTGTTACTAACATCAGTGAGCTGACAATCTGTAACCTCTCCTGTATAATGTTTAAACAGAGACATCCTCCAGACATGGGTCCCTGTTTCAAAGCTGGTCTCAAATAGTTTGGTATGCCATCAGCATGAATTGGTAAAAATCCGGTGATACCTGTCCTCAAAGCTATGGTCATAGCACCTGTTAAGGCTGTAACATTTCCATGAACTCTGGACTGATGATGCGGGGATAACAGAGGATATCACCTAATACGATCCCTCCCTCGGCATTGATGCCATCAACTTGTATGGTCTCCTATTCTTGGCTCGAATGACATCTCCTGGCGTGTTGGGCTTATGCCTGGGCTTATTTTCACACAAAGGGCCAAACCTATTACAGTAATTGGCAAACTGAGCTTTGCAACAGTCGCAATGGCTGAACATAGAGTAGCTCCTCCTATGTCAGCCCCGATAGGTTTGCCACTAGGGTAAAAGGAAATTTCCTTCCCATAAATACCAGTGGCACTTTACTTGCACTGAGGCTGCCCCTGCAGCGAATTTCCAAGACCGGGGGTCCATTATATCCACTGACCATCCTTTAAAAAGATCCAATTTCCTGCTCTTCAGTCCAAGACTTAGGTGTGATCTGGACCTGAGCTTTACTACGAGCGCTTTAGAGACTGTTCTCAATAATCTGCGAAAATATAGTAGGCCTCACCTTATTGGCTGGGGTCCTCACTAAACAAGAGGCCAAGTGCTGCCCAGGAGCAGTTAGGACTCCTTTCCAGCAAGCCCGCTGACTCCCACTTCCTGTAGCTGAGCAAATATAAGAGTTTTCTTTTTCTGCTTCAGCTCATTACATTCATATAGACCAAGAAGGGCTCTTTACACTCCCCATGGATTCTCCTCCATAGATGGGATCTCTCTGCCACGAGGCTGGCCGTATTCTGCAAGAGAAAGTCTGATACTTTCTTTGCCTTCATTCAGGTTTTCCTGGCCGTTTATTTCATCAGCCTTTGCCCGCCTCCCCAGGTTAAGAGGACGCTGGAGAAGTCAGAATGCAGGCCGTGAAAGGTTCATGTTTTGCCTGCCTTCAGAGGTGGCTCGGAATGATCGAATTTCTCTTGACTTTCTGCAAATCGGTTTATCCGAACTGTCTCCTGTCCATGTGAACTGCGGTGTATCTTCCTTTCCTTTGACAAAGACTCCTAAAACAGGGCCCTTTTTCATGGCTGTGGTCGTGAGACCCTAGCTCCAAAGATGTTTCACACCCCAGGCCCAGACAGGGACCCGGCTACAGCCCTATTTACCGTCTGGAAGACAGGAGACGGCCTCAGGATTCATACGAATCGTCAGACAGATGAATACTGTGTGGCCATTATATATGATATTTGCAAATCACATTAATGGTCAGGGAAACTGTTCATAAAAATAAAACATTAAAGGAAAAATCAAAATCAGCACTGCTTATGCCTATCTTATAGATGCTACCAATCGTGTGTCAAAATGATGGAAGTTCATAGCATAATTGTTAAAAGCACAGACTCTGGAACGGGTTTGAATCCCATTGCTCTCACTAGCTTTGTGAACACAGACAACTTTTTAAATATTTCTGTGACTCAGTTTCCTTATGTGACAAATGTAGATAATGACCACTTATATTAGGAGCTCTTGAAAGGTTAAGTAGTTAATATGTATAAAGTGCTTAGAAGAGAGGCTAGTACATAGTAAACACTCTAAATATTTGCTATTTTTATTATTAAATGATATAGAAATTATTTATGACATAAAGATAGCAGTATTTAACATTATATACAATATGATTCCAGTTTTGTAAAAACAACTGCCTTTTATTCTTTCTGAACTCCTTCTCCCCAAGCACATATGCACAGAAAACTCTGGAAGGAAACACACCAAAATGCTAATGCTAAAGGAAGTGACTCAGAAAAATTTATTTTCCTTTTTTGACTTTTTAGTTTTTAAATTTCAAACAACCATTATATAATTCTTTCAGAATTAGAGAGAAATACTCATTTTTTAAAAGGACTCCAGTTTCTTCTGGCTGAATCTCAGACCTAGCATATTCATTTTCTTCACAAGGTTCAAGTTAGCAACATAACTTTCAGGTTAGTAGGAAAATTAAGAGAATGATGACCGAAGGGAAAAAATATCAGAAATATCAGAATGATGTCTAACGAAAAAAATATCAGAAAGGAAAAAGTGGCAGGTTCCCATGTCATGGAGGAGAAAAATAATTTCAGTATTCCCATGTAGAGAAACAGGTCAGCTAGTGATGACATTCATGATAAAAGCCAGCACAGGGCTGCAGGTAAGGAAAGTAACTTTTTAATCCCCTTAGGTTTAATTTGCTAAGGTTTTATGTTTTATGATCTACCATAGGTCAAGATGTCATACACACACACACACACACACACACACACACAAATGTGAATGATAAGGGCAAGTGACACAGATATGTCTGAAAAACAATGTCTACTCTAAAAATAAAATATATGATTTGAAGAAGGAAGTATAAACCAAAGTCACCTTTCTTTTAATTTGGACATATTTTATGTCTTTATTTTGTTACAGTCAATCTACTGTAACAAAATGTCCCAGGAGCACTATCACATTTTCTGCCTGCCCAACACCTTTTGAACACCCTTGAAATGTTGGAGGAATTTCTTTCTTTATTGGTCCTACTTTCTTAAGTCAGAAGCCAGAGCACTTTTCCCTGGCCTCTGTGAAGCCAGGGCAGCACTGTGTGATCAGGCTCCACCAACCAGACACCCTGCTCAGGACTTAGCTTTAAAGGTAATCTGAGGAAGAAACACGGAGAATCTATCCTGTGGCGACCAGGGAGAGAAGTATAAGTCTTTCTGAGGATAGTAGGGCAAGTAACCTGTATAAGCGACATAGTGACATTTTTCCAAGGCAACCGGATTGCATATTAGACTCCGTTCCAGGCAACATGCTTAACCACCCAATAACTTTCACTACCCAAATCCTTAAATAAATTTTGCTTCTGCTCCAAGTAACCAGAGTGAATGCTGTTGTTTCAAAGAGCCCTTGCAATATGAGGAATGATAATAAATGAAGCCTCTAAAATATGAGGAATAACAATAGATGCCCTACAAAATTATAACATATTAAACAACTAGTACACTTCCTTAGTTGGTCCTTTACTTTGTTCCTACTAAGTAGACACTAAATTCTCATTTACAGGTGGAGAAAAGTTCCCAACATCACAGAAAAGTACACGATAGACTGCTATTCAAATCCACATATTTCTGACTCCAGAGTCTGAAATCTTATAATTGACATGAACTTCCACCAACAGAAGATATATAAAACAAAGGTCTAATGATGATGCTTCAAAAATACTTCCTAAAGAAGAAAATCTCAAGCCCTTTCTCAGACTTTTCAGGCATTTCATTGTAACTTCTAAACTTGAATGTTGAAATAGAGTGGAGTCCATGTAAGAAGTGAGTAAGAATGCAAGATTTGGTCAGATGCTAAAGTGGACCCTGGGAGCCACACAGATGAATGGCTTTCTTTTTAAAGCCAATTCCTATCAACCACTAAAAACAAAACAAGTCTAGAAATCTCTCAGGGGCACCTGAGAACATTATTAATGATGTTACATGTGTCAGAAAAAGCAGAAACAGAACAGAAAACAACATGAATTTTTAAAAAATACAGTTCAACTATATCCTGATTTCTGTAATCAACTCTATATTGCAAATTACCACTTCATCACGGTAAATTTGCAAATGTATTGGGAAGCTTAAAAAGATCTTTCAACACCTGTTTTAGGGACACCAATCACCTTATATTAGCCCCTCTGCACATCTAGAAAACAAGATTCATTTATCAAGTCTGCTTAAATTTTAAAAGATGAATACATTCAGTGATAACTTTATTTTGCAGAGAAAGAAGCACAAGGGAGCTTTTAAATGTTGGCTCTCATTATACTTCCAATTATTTCAATTATTTCAGATTATGCATAAGGCAATTTCCCCTTTGACAAAATGCTAGATAAAGGTATCCATGGGAATCCAAACAGCAGCAGTCTTTGCGCACATGGTAAATTATGTTCTTGAGGGGAGAAAAGTTGTAAGTTAGGTGATGTAATATGAATTTCATTTTCTTATGGAAAACACTATTAAAACAAAGGCTTGCATTTCTAAACCTATCCCAACTTTGTAAGTGACTCCAAACATCTTATTTAATCAACACTTCTACATTATTTCAAACATAATTCCAAAAACAATAAGTCAACCAAAATAATAAAACTATGCCTACTATGATTCCTGTTTGATTTTATGATAAAAATCAAAGGGTGAAGAACTAACAACTTTTTCTCTGGGTAAACATAAGATGTCCATTCAACACACAAGCCAATGACCCCTTTCTTAAGGACTTTTTATTTAAAAGATTTTATTTTTAGACAGAGGGGAAGGAGGGAGAAAGACAGGAAGAAAACCATCGATAGGCTGCCTCTCATATGTGCCCTGACCAGGGAAATGAATGTGCAACCCAGGTATGTGCCCCAACCGGGAATCCAACTGGTGACCTTTTGCTTTAACAGCCAGTGCCCAACCGACTGAGCCACACAGGTCAGGGCTCCTAAGGACTGTCTTACTTTATACCTGTGGCTTTTCAATAGCCAAGTTTGTCTTGCACAATCCAGGGTCCTAATCACATCTGACGGACATAAACGACCTAATGGAATTGCCTGTCTCATCATGGGACTAAGATTTTTTTCTGGGGGAAAGGACCACTTAGATGCTTTTTGTGAAAATGTCATTTTTGCTAAGCTAATAAATTCTATAATTAAAGAATTAGAGCCCTGGTCAGTGTGGCTCATTTGGTTGGAGTGTCCTGCTGTGGCGTGAAGGGTTTTAAGTTCAGTTGCTGGTCAGGGCACATGCCTGGGCTGTGGGTCTGATCCCAGTAGGGGTGCATGAGGGAGGGGGCCAATGTATGTTTCTCTCTCACGTTGATGTTTCTATCCCTCTCTCTCTCTCCCTCCTTTCTCCTGTCTCTAGAATCAATAAGCATGTCCTTGGGTGAGGATAAAAAAAAAAAAGAATTAGATAAGGAGTTTTTATAACTAAAAACCAGAAGATTTCTGATTTTCTTAAGATATGAGCTCCTCAACACCACCAGCTACACACTGAATGTTTAGGCATGGATATCTTTAAGATGAAGATAACCAATGTTTACTTCATCAGCATTTTCTATCCATCTTTCCATTCCTTAAAATGTGGATTCGCACCATCAAGATGCTTCAAAGCTTTGAAATAAATGGTGGCCAAACTCAAAAAGAATTAATTATTGTGTATATAGTAAAACTATCACCTCAAGTCTTATACATGTTATCTTATATACTATAATAACAAAGTAAACTACAATCAGTATGATGACTTCTTGACCTATATACCCTGCTACCTCCTGGCCCTAACTCTCAGATGAAGTCTGGTCACCCTCTGAATGCCTCTCTTCCCTAGTTGGTACCCGGATGTCCCCTTTCTTAGGGTTCAAAGAATACGCCTGGTCCGGCCTCCCACCTTCTATTAAACATTTTCATTTGAAATTTTTTGGGGTGTGTGTGTGTATGTGTGTATATATAAAAATTTGAACTTTAGGATGAGAGAAAAGTTGCAAAAAAAGTACAGAGTGTTTCCATATGGCCCTCACCCAGTTTCCCCTAATATTAACATCTTATATAATCACAAGACAATTTCAAAGCCAGGAAATTGATATGTGTACAATATTTACTATGTAAACTATAGACTTTATTCAAATTGTACCAGTTTTCCCACTATCATTTTTCATTTCTTACATTTAGATCTCTAATCCATTTGAAGTTTAGTGTTATGTATGCTGTGAGATACAAATCTAGTTTTTTTTTTTTTGAATAGTGACTCAGTTGTTCATAGCAGCATTCAGAATAGACAAAAAAAAAGGGGGGGGGAAGAAAAAAAACAAATATCCATTAACTGATGAAGAAATAAATAAAATGTAGTATATTCATACAACAGAATATTATTCAGAAATAAAAATGAAGCACTGACACATGCTGTGACATGTATGAACCTTGAAAACATTATGCTAGGTAAAAGAAGCCAGTCACGAAAGACCACACTTCATCATTGTTTTAAAAACTAATTCCAATTCATATGTCTCTTTCACCCAGGAGCTGTTTAATAAGATAATTTGCAAATCTCTAGATATAAGAGCCTTCCTCTTTTCTGTTTTTGTTGGTAAACTGTGGTCTTTGGCATTAAAAAGTGTCTTTTGTCATGTTTAATGCTCTGTGGCTTGAAAAACTGTATTATGTCTAATGTCACGATCACTACCATCTCTCTTTGTTTCCATTTACACAAACATCATTCCACATTTGTCCACCCTTAATTTGGAAAATATCTGAATCACTGTTTTAGCTGGGTCTCTGATATAGAACATATATTTATGTTTTATATTGTAAGCCAAACTGCAAATCTTTTTGTTTTAATAAGGAAATTAAGCCCCTTCATATTTATTGTTATAACTGATATGTTTAGGCCCAAATATATCATAATATTTTATAGCCATGAATTTTTAAAAAAGACTTTATTTGCTTATTTTTAGAGAGAGGGGAAAGGGGGAGAGAGAGAGGGAGAGAAACATCGATGTGTGAGAGAACCATCTACTGGTTGCCTCTTGCATGCCCCCAACTGGGGACCTGGTCCTCAACCCAGGCAGGTACCCTGATGGAAAATTAAACGGGTGACCTTTTGGTGAATCAGTGACTTTTCAGTTTGCAGGCCACTGAGCAAACCAGCCAGAGCCACAACCATGAATTTTTAAAAATGTTTTCTGTTTCTTTTCCTGTAAGAGGTATATATTGATATTTAAGAAAGCTTCTTATTTTTGTTCTAGTGGTTGCCTTTGTACTTAACCTTTTAAAATTAAAAAAAAAAATTATTGCTTTGAGAGAAGAAAGGAGAGAAAGAAACATGAGTGAGAGAGAAGCACTGATTGGTTTCCTTCCCATACATATGTGCCTAGACTGGGGATTGAACCCACAACCTAGGTATGTGCACAGACCAGAAATCAAACCTGCAACCTTTCAATTACGGGATAACACTCTAACCAACTGAGCCACACCAGTAATTACTCACCATCTGGTTTATCAAGTTTTTTCTTTCCTTTTTTGGGGAGGGGGATGGGTGAGGTATGATATTCTTTATCATCCACCTATTGTCTATACAACGAGTTTTTTCTATTTTCATCTTTCCCTATCCCTTCTCCTTTTATTTTTTGGCTACATTATTTCAACTATGTCATAGTGCACGTTTGTGCATTAGTCTTCTATCATCACACCAATGATTTTTCTACTCTTATATTTACATCTAAATATTTTTAAAGGCCACACTGAAGTTTTCTCAGTCATTATTTAGGAATAATGACTTTTTCTGTAAAATACTAGATATTAAAGTCTTAGGCTTTGTGAGCCATTATGACCTCTGTTGCAATTACTCAAGCTTGCCACAGCATAGCAGGAAAGTGGCCATAGATAATATGTGGTGGGGTTCCAGTAAAACTTTATCTACAAAAATAGGTGGCAGGCCATGTTTGCAGGCCCGTTCTAGTACGTTGTTTCAGAAGGGCTTAGCAGCATGATTCCTTATGTTTTCGTATGGTCAAAACTGTTTACAGTATTGCCTTGATATCTGAAGGGCAGACTGGCTGTATATAAAATCCTTGATGCACACTGTCTCTCACTGAGGCTTTTTTTTTTAAATCTGCCCCATTATTGCCTTGATTTGTAGATTTTAAAATCTGATGCTAACCTAATTATTTTTCCTTTGTAAGTTATTTGATCTTTTGGACTAAAGTACTTGAAAATTTTATCTTTATCTTTGAAATTTAAGAGTTTTATTATGATCTGTCACAGGCTTGATCATTCTGGGTTAGTTTTCCCTAGTACCCAGTGAACCCTTCTCAATGAATGTGTTGTAGATTCAGGTCTTTTTCTATTTCTGGAAAGTTTTCACAAGTGTGTGGACTCAGGTTATTTTTTTTTCTGGAATTATTTTTTAAATTATAGTTTTAAATATTAGATCTATACCATTGTTTTATTGTTTTTTAAATCCAGGACTCTAACAATTTTTTAAGAATGACCTTTTCTTTGCCTGTCTTTCATTCCCAATACTTTCTCTTGGACCAGAAGGGTGGTAAATTATGCCACGCCAAAATATGCCACATGAAGATTATTTCGGGTTAAAGGCACCTGAAAAAAAAAAAGAAAATGAAAGAAAAACCCTTTGACCTTCCTTCTTTTTCTTAAAAGGGGAAGATGAAATTCACAGGTAAATGACGCCTCCCTGAGCCAGAAGGAAAGCAGTGTACTTGTCACCGAGGACAAGGGCTAAGACCAAAAAACTTTTAGGTCGACAGACATTGTAAAAATAATTCTTATCTTCCTTTAATCTCCCCACGTAATTTAGTTGCTTATCTAGAACTGCCTCTCTTTGTTCCACCCGCTATAAAGGTGTGGAGGCTCTGCCATTCCCTCAGGCCTTCTCCCGCTTTGACAGCCTCACATAAACTTACATGAATTTGCATGTATTTCTACTCTTAATCGGTCCATGTCAGTTTAACTCCCAAGGGCCTAGCCCAAACCCTGAGAAGGTGGAGGTAAAAATGTGCCTCCCTTTCAGGCCTTGTTTTACTTCTTTCTTTATGTCATTCTCATTTTCATTTTCTTGGTTATTTCCCTGTCTTTCTTTAAATCCTTTATTGAATTTTCATTAGAGTCTATTTTTGCTTGGGCACTTTTAAGTTCATTCTTCATTTCTGAAATAGTTTCGGTATTTTCATCCATTTCCTTCCTGAGTTCAGTCAACTCCTTTTCTTATTTATCTTGGTTGTTGTTCATTTTGTGTTTCTCAATCAGAATGGCTTTGCACATCCTCAAATACTTGAGTGTCCCTACTTCTTTTTGGTAAACTTAACATTTTCAGTTCATTGTTTTGTAGGGGAGGATTTTTCTGAATTGATGGTTATGATTTTTCTTTTTCTAATTTTCTGCAAAATTTTCCCACTGACTTTATTTTGTTTTTGTCCATTTTTATGATACTGGAGTGTTTTATAAAATCCCTATTTTAAAAGGTGCCCCTTTCTGATAATCTAGCAAAGTCCAGTTACTTTGTAGGTTCTTCTTCAATGTGTTTGTTTTGGTGGCGGAAAAGGAGTTGTGAGTCCTCTGTGTGATTCTCCTTGTCTTACAGAACCCTAAATTCCGCCCACCTCACTTTACTTCTCCATTGCTAAAAACGACTTCTTTTCTTTTTTCTTTTTGTCTCCTCCAGAAGATATACCAGGAAAAGACTGCCCCAGTAAGTGATGCCTGCCCTTTTAAATCATGCTGGCCCCTTGAAATCATGTCTGCCTCTTTAAATCACATGTCCTTTAAAATCCCTTCCTTACTATGCTCTGGTTTGCTCTGATTTGCCTGGACATTTTTCCAGCATTCTAAAATTTAGGCTGGATTTAACCTTCCTACTGGCCTTTCAAAATCAGCCACAGGCACCTCACTCTCTTCAGTTTTCCTTGGTTTGATTTTTCTGTTGTTGTTTTTTAGATTGATTTTAGAGACAGAGAAGAAGGGAAAGAGTGTTGTTCCACTTATTTATGCATTCATTGGTTGATTGTTGTATGTGTCCTGACCAGGGATCACACCCACAACCTTGGCGTATTGGGACGACACCCTAACCAAATGAGCTTCCCAGCCAAGGCTTCTTGGTCTGCTTTTGCTCACCAAAAGCCTTGCGGCAGAGTGGAGGTGGGGTAGAAGTATAAGGAATTGAGTACTGGAACTTGTTGGTTTTTTTCTCCTATTTACTCACAGTTATTTTGCAGTTTTGGCCTTCATTGTCTCCAGGTATGTGTATAGAATTTTCATAGTTGGGGAATTGTTTTATATTGTTTTCAGTTTGGGAGGATGATTATGACATGGCTGCCACTGATTTTTGCTACCTGGAAATGCGTAGAGAGTATTTTTTGACTCCAGGTGATGTACTAGAGGAGGGAGAATGAGAGGGATGCAAATTTTTCGATTGAAAAAAATGGCCAGACAAAAGAAAAGAGCTGGGCTCTAGCTGACTATTGCCAAGGATATAGCAACATGAAGGGAGAAAGCCTTTAATTTTGAGTATCCAGGGTCAAACTCAGACTTTTCTCTTTGATTCTCAAAACCTGACCAGACACAGTTTGGGTGGGTTTTTTGATTTTTTTGTTTGTTTGTTTTTTTTGGAGGGGTGGGGGGTAGATGAGGACACAAACAGTTTACCAAACTATTAAAAAGCATCATCTTCACAATAAAACTCTCCAAGACCTCAACATTATAACATGAAAGTATGAATCAACTATAAGACAAAATTAAATAAACTTATATATCCAGAACAAGTTCAGTTTAAATGAATTTTAAAAGTGCCTAATTACTAAATAACAAGTTATGTTCTGGACACCATCACTGAGTTAAAAAAGAAACAACAGGATTAAGAAAAAAACTCCAGTGAATGGTTCAGCTAGTTCTACTATAATTAAGCACAATTTTCTTTCCAGTTTACGCACCTATAAAAGTAAAATACAAAGCCACAATCCATTTGCCTCTAAAAACCACTCTGTAATTTGTGACCTGAACCACTGACATTTAGTAGACAACTAAAAATTTGGGGATGTTCAATTCTATTATGACCCAAGGTATTTCATTTCCTCACCATGCTACCCACCCATCCTGAACAAATGTGACTCCAAAGATAGACGGTAGTGATAAAATGTGATATACCAATTACATTAATTATGAAAATGGTCACACCTTACCTTTAGTATTTACAAAGTGCTTTCGGACAGGAAGGGTGGCCATCTTTCTCCTTCTACATATGTGAAAACCAAGATTAAATCATAAAGAGCCATAGATAACACTAAAAGTTCTTGCCTTGAATTCTTTAAATATATGGCAATGACAGATAAAATATAACATAAGAAAATTCCAAATCATATATATCCCCCAAAACAAGCTAAACATATCCTTGGACCAGAAGCATGAAGCGGGAAGATGGAGCTGAAGCCAAAGTCAGCCCCCAGGGCAGAATAATATTCATCAAAGCAGACCCAAGACTCTTACTGCTGACAATTGCTGAAGGTTACAGTGTACATGGAGCTCCACATTTAGAAAAATATGGACAACCAAGCCACCAGCTGGTGCCATGAGTGATCTGTAAGAAACCCCGATATTCTGCAGAGATCCCCCATTATGGACCTGGTGCTTGGAGGGGCCTAGGGATGTGGGGGAAGTTGTGGGGGCCCTCAGGAGGAGAAAAAAGAACTCACACTAGGTGAGTTCGCAAACCAAAATTCTAACATGTGAAGGAATCAAACCCTGAGACAGCCACAAAATCACTAACTACAAGATTAAGCAACTCTAGACAAAATTAAAATAATGGAACAAATGACAAAGACTTAAAATTAGGTATGTTTCATATCCTCAGAATGAGTTTTAAAGCTTGATTATCTTGGAAATATAATATATATATCTCCATTGAAATAAAACCCAAAAATGGGGATAAGCATCAGAATGATTACAAAATCTATTACTAAGGAATTTATCCTGAATGGAGATACATATATATGAAACATTTAAGAGACAAAGAGACTAGATTGAAAGACTCCAAAATACGTCTAACAGGAGGTCAAAAGAAGAAAATGTGCGGATAATGGAGATTTAATATATAACAGTTAACAATTTTCCAAAGATAACTAAAGAGAAGAGTCCTCAGGTGACATGGTCTTAGAGAATAGAATTTTTAAAAAAATCCACAGCAAGACATCATGGTAAAACTATACAGTACATCAAGCACAAAGATAAAATCTTATAGACCAGTCAGGAAAAAGGGAAGGGTTATCTTCAGAGAAATAGCAAATAATCTTACTGTCTTATCAACAGAAATAGATGACAAAAGGCAATGAGCGATAGATCTTCCAACTGTGAAGGGGTACAGAATTCTATACCTAGCTTACAAGATTATGAACGAAATGAAGACATTTTAGACATAGAAAGATTAAGAGTTTACCATTCACAAACCATCAATGAAAACATATTAAAGGATATGGGATTCAAGAAAAAAACAAAAAGCACCAAAACTGATGTCTATATATGTAATGGACATTGAAATATTTCAAATGAATAGCTGACATTTGTTTTCAAGTGAAACAAATGAAAACAGTAGAGAACAATGGGAAAGATGTGGGCTGAGCGGAAGGAATGTGCTTAATACGGTTAAAACATGGTAAGGTTCTTGCATGTTTGAAAAAGGTAAAGGTACTGAACAATTTTGTTTTTACTAGAAAATTATATTTTCTATATTTTAAAAATTTAAGAATAACCACTAAAAAAAGGAAACTACTGCTTTCAAGCCAGCAGATTTTTTTAAAAGATGAAAAACAATCAAGAAATAAGAAAAAAATAAGACAACCAAAACACATATATACTCCCCTCCACACACACACACAAAGACAGTAGACATAAGTCCAGCTATATTAGAAATCACAATAG
This sequence comes from Mormoops blainvillei, assembly GCA_004026545.1. Classification (NCBI taxonomy): domain Eukaryota; kingdom Metazoa; phylum Chordata; class Mammalia; order Chiroptera; family Mormoopidae; genus Mormoops; species Mormoops blainvillei. Next base: position 71,923 of record PVJD01006244.1, read on the forward strand.
TAAATAGATTTAACTCACCTACTTAAAATACTATGTCTTCTGTGTACAGTGCACTAATTTCTGCTAAAAAAATTAGTATATTTGGGGGATCTGATGCTGAAAAGCAGCTGACAGTTCAAATGGACAATGTCTCAGATGTTTACGGCCTCTGCAATGATTTTCGGGTTGATGTTAACTGAGAAAAAATAATTTATGATCAGCAGAAAGAGAGTCAGAAACATTGGGACTATGGATAAATATTGTTATTTATAAAGAACTACATTTAGGTCTAAAGTGACAAGAAGAGGCACTGGTACCTAAATATGACTTGGCCAGTTCTTTACTCCAATTTAGGTTGTGTTCCATTACTACAGCCTTGAATAATGCACCAGATACTATCGCGTATGCTACCGACTAATCAAACTGCCATACTTTATTGAAAGCTAGGTGCAGATGCTAACTGCACGAAGCCCTGTTTGAAGCTACAGAAACACTTTCCCTGCTGCCATCATTCACAGCTTCTAGCCTAGAAAGAAGCAACGAGCTGGTCTTTAAGGGGATGCTAACCTTAGACAGGATGCCAGCCGTTTTTCTCCACGCTACCTTAATTCACAAGCTTTCACACTACTGTGAATCCTTCAACTACTAAATCAGAATCAGTGGATTTTTGAGCTGAAGGAATGAGAAACTTGGGATCTAGGCAGGTAAGCAACTTGTACCCAGTCACAATAGTTGCAGAGTAACCAAGACCAGAAACCAGACCTGCTCTATGCCTGGGCTTTTCCCCACAATGTCACATATCAGGTCTATAAGAGTGAGGATCAAAAGGACAATATTAGTAAATTGACTTCATTCTTGTTCCTCATAATTCCTTTTGCCTAGTTCCCCAATACCTTTTTGGTTCTAAATGTTCTCACTTTGCTAAAGTGATTAGTTACAAGGAGGGCTCATAAGAGATTCTCAGTGAAGATTTAGGATAATTCCACCTTCAAATCCATCATTCCCTTCAAGGTTGGCATCCTTCCCAGTCTGTTGTTTCCCTCTCAGGCCAGAAAAGCTACTGCCAAAAACACAGTAGCTTCCTTCATGGGAGAAGTGAGTTCAGTCATTTCAATCTTGATAGCACTTTGTTTCTAAAAGCAGACATATATATTTAGCCTCCTTTTCAAGAAAGCAAAAGACTCTCCACCAGGAAGCCACTGAACACAGCCATGCTCAGCGTGTGGGGAAGACCAAGTCTTCTTGTTCATAGCTCCAGTTAAGGGGAAAGGCTCACCTTTTAGAAAATTTTCTTAGAATAATCACCTCTACAAATAAAAAAAATGCAAATGCAAAACCACTGGAAAATTCCTAAGCCACAAATGTTTTGGTGTGGACCAGGATCCAGAGTCAGAAACAAAAGGGTGAAACCAGAAGTGGAGAAGCTGCGGGGGAGAAGAGAAAGGAGAGGGAAGCAGAGAAATCAAAGCTGTCCAGAGAACACTCAAAGTTTCCTCTTCTTCCTCTTCTCTGACACACGGCTTACTTAATACTGAAGGAGTGACCTGGGTCTTGCAGGCTGGAAGAACCAAGGGCCAGACAGAACTCTAATTCCCATAATTCTTGACCCTGACAAGAAGGTCATGCTAAGACTCCATTCTCTTGGAGAGAGAGAAAAAATAAATCAAGGTAACATGGTGGCTTTATCTATGCTTTTCCGCAGTTGAACAATTTCAAGGTGCTCAAAAGAAATAAGGACCTAGTCCCTTTAAGAAATAAAGTTATATTATTCAGCCTGGGTGACAGACTCTGTGTGTTCTACTTTAAAAGGAACTTCATAATTTAACCCAACGCCCTCATTGTATGGATAAAGAAGTTGGGACATACAGAGGTTACCTGAGTAGACCAGGGCCACAGGTCCAGTTGGGGGCGGATTTAAAATTAGACCTTGAGCATAATTCTTTGTCAAGGTGAGCGACTTGCTGTGAGAAGAGAGGCTCTGGAGGCTGCACATCCCTGAGGAAGGGAGGGAACCCAGAGACACTGGGAGACACTGGGATGCTGGTGTGCAGACCAAATGGTAGAAAGGTGACTTACAGCGGTAACTAACATCTGCATTCTACCGAGCATCTGAGTAAAAGCGAGAGGTCATGGTGGAAGAACAAAGTAAAAAAAAAAAGTACAAACTTCATGATGATTCAGTTTACTTCACAGTCAGGGACTATGTCAATTGCAGGTTAATAAGGAAAAGTGAAGAAAGGAAAAATAATTAAGCTGTTTGAACCAGTGACTAGGTGTTTGTCACAATTACAAAATTTTTTTCCTGTACACTTTAGTGGGGATATATTCTATTATCATCTACGTTTCTTACCTTGGGTCTTGAAAATCTTTATCAGAAACATTTTTGATGTTTGCTATGATGCAGATTCCCAGTATTTCCTGCTGAGCTACTGAATCAGAATCTCTCAGGTTCTCACTGAGAAACCTGAATTTTAAACAAGCTTCCCACGGACACTGACATTTAATAACCAGTACCATCCCTATTCCCGTCATGCAGAATTAGACAAACCCATCTGTCCTCTGGTCCTCCCCATGCCCACTGCGGAGTTATAGATACTGAACACAGAGACAGCGTGTGCCCTCAAATCGCAAAGGCTGCTCAGACCTTACCAGGCCTTCTCTCCCTACCATGCATGAAGGACTGAATTGGGCTGGGTAACAGTTGGTTTAATTTTAAGAGTCTATATTTTTAGGCTAAAAGTACAAATAAGTATTGCTTTGCTAATGAAAAACAGACCACATATTCTGTCGTGAGGGAAAACAGTTAACTTACTAAAAACAAGCAAACAAAATAAAACACAGGATCATTGATTTTTCAGGGCTCTATTTCATTCCCGCTTTTTCGCATTAAGGCCAAAGCCAGAGCACCCCTAGCACAATCAGGGTCTTCTCCCAAGAGGCTGCTCCTCAGAGTAAAGGCCCGTTCCAGGGAAGGCCCGGGAACATCCAGGGTTGCCTGCAGGCCCAGCCCCTCGGTAAACAGAAATTTCTGAGGTGCAGGCTGTGTGACAGGGAATCCGGGCGGGTTGAGCAGCCTCTTGAAAGATTTGATGGGGCGGCAATATGGGCTGGCTCTCTGCCTGGCCCCGTCCTCCACATTTTCTCAAGACTATGGCGACACAGCAGAGGCTAGTATGGAAGGAGGCAGAGGAAGGGAGAATCTGGACTGGAGAGTGGTATCGCACAGCTGATACCCGCTTATTTCCCCAAACCACAGAACGCCTTGCTGGGCAAAAAGAAAGGAAGAATGCAACATTCTTTCGTACCCAAATTGCTGAGGCAATTCTTAGAAACCTGTTTTGTGGAGAATGAAAACAGAGAAGTAATCACTACCTTTGAGATTAGATTCCCTAACTATTATGAGTAGCATTCAACTTCTGATTATCTCTGCCCACTGAGGGAAGAAAGGAGATTGACACGCCTCAGGAACCCAGGTGTCGGCACTACTCCCTTCTTAATTCTCTGGAACATGCATGTAGATCACCAGGGAGCTGTGAAGTTCTAGCAGAGCCTGCCACCTCCTGCAGGTCTCCCCACCTCCAGATTACATCTGCAGCAATCTGGGACATCTGGAATGGCTGACAGCCCCCTCCCCATCACTCTCACCTAAACAACAGGGCTTTTATAGATGAAGTCTCCAAGTGCCTCTGACAGTCTCAGTGAAGGCTGTCTTCACATAAGATGGAATGCCCTGACTAGTGTGGCTCAATGGGTTGAGTGTCGTCTGCCAATTGAAAGGTCATCAGTTTGATTCTGGGTCAGGGCACAAGCCTGGGTTGTGGGCCAGGATCTGGGTCGGGGGCGTGTGAGAGGCGACTGATTGCTGTTTCTCTCGCATGTTGATGTTTCTCTCCCTCTCTTTCTTCCCCTACTTCCCCTCTCTCCATCAATCAATCGATCTTTAGAAACAGAGGGAAGAACAAAATACTGCCAGTAACTGAGTCCCAGGATCTCCACCAAGACCAATTTTATGCCAAAATATATTCCTGTGTGTGTTTGTATATATAAAAGTATACATAAAAAACACTAACAAGAAGAATTACTCTAAAATTTCAATATTTATTTTATTCCCACTGATTTTAATTTTCTTTACATTTTTCTGTATTTTCCTGTATCTTATCATGTGGCTATCTTCTTATAATCATTTTATAAAATTTTACTTTAAAAAATGATTATGGCTGTAATTTAACTAGACATGAACAATGGCATATAATAGATAAGGCCATTTATGCAGTGCAATGTCTAAAAGCAGAATGAAAAAAATGATGTAGAGATAGAAACTTCACTTTCTCTTCTTTGTAGTCCCTTTGTTGCTACTGACCTATGAAGTTCCCAGGCCTCTGCCTACCAGTGTCTTGGAGCTCCCTTTGGATTATATTTTTATATGCCTAAACCACAACCTCATACTTCTATACAATCAAAGGTCTTCCCCCCCTGCCGAGATGCCAACAAAAGGCCAAATGATTGAACCAAATTTTTGCGTGTTGTTTTCTTCCTGTCTTTTGATGCAGATATTAACAAGTAGTGAAAAAGTAGCTGAATGGGAGAATTATTTGTAAAATTAATCACTTTTGAACAACTGAGAAGTTGAATATACGGTTTTTACTACTTCACGCTTCCCCATTGAAGTGTGTGATTTCAAATCCATGTAGAGCTGAGGAGATATTCCTGACCAATTCTCTTATGGTAATAGATAAGCTCCATAAAACTTTGTTTTTCCTTCTCTGCAAAGACCTTCGCCATGTTACTCAACCACACAGTACACACATAAAGCTGGAAGCTGATGACACTTAGCTTGTTTGCCAGCATCTATAAGGCTGGAGAATGTTACTCACACTGCTCCCGTGGTTGAAGGCAGTGGTTCTCTAAAGGATGATATTAATACAAGAGGTACTGTGGCTGCCTTATGGTGAAAATAATATGCATAAGAGCCAGGACTATTAAATAGGGCCACTTGGTATTTTCTTTGATGTACCTGTTATGAGATGGGACGAACAACAGACTCAGAACCAGAAGACCCAGGTTGGAAGCAGAGCCCTGAACTTTGGCAGTTACATGAACTTGCTTATGACACTTACTTTTCAGGCCTTTAAAATAGGGAGTGTAGTGAGGATTTAAAAAAAAATACAATGTCTATGAAAATATGTTAAATTATTATAGAAGGCAGCGATCTATGTGTGGCAAAGAAGAAGCTTCAGTTCTGTGGCTCGGTGCCACTGAAAATTCCAGCCACACAATCTGATGGCCTGGAGCAGCTGGATGGAGCGAGAGTTAATGAGGTAAGGTGTGGGGATGAACCAAAAAGGTTTCCTCAGCTCCGGGCTCACAGCCACAGAACACTCCTTATCTCTTAGTTGAATACAAGTTTCCAAGAATTCCTCTAGGGAATTCTCAGTGGGCGTGAAGCCCTAAGTTAGGAGACAGAGTTTAGCCAGGTGATTCAATCTATTAATGGAACCTTTCGCCATGTTACCACGCTGTGTTTCGAGTGGAGGAGACCCAAATGAAGTAGAACCGGAAGCAGGTGCAGACTGGAAAAGCAATGCTCAGCCAGGGGCCTGCCGGGCTTCTCAGGTGACTCACTGGCTATTAAAAAATGGTAAAGACAGGTCTTGTTCCTGGTGTACCATTTTGACCAAGGTGGCGCTGAACGCAAAGAGAACTGTCTAGTCACTAAAAAACTAAATAAATAAAAAATAATTTTTTTTTTCTCTTCCTCTTTATAATCACCAGTTAAACCTCCAGCACTACTTCTGCTGGGGATAAACAAGACTGCCACGAAGGCTATGCATGGGTACTCTGTTTTTTCATCCAAATCTTGCACTATTAGACAGAAAACTGTCTCCCCACCTGTGTTCTCAGAGTATTAATTCCATTAAATACCCCTAAAAAAAGCATTCCTAGTATCAAGTACAATTGGGAAAGAATATTTATTATATTCTTCAACTAGGAAGGTCACATGGCTCCTTACACACATATGAAAGGCCCTGAAAGGTCCTGCAAGTTAAAAAATACCTAACTTAGCTTAACTAAACTTATTTTAAAAGGCAACTTCACCCAAAGGTTAAGAACAGGGGATTCTGGGGCCAGGCTTTGTATCTTATGCCCTTCCATTTACTAGGTGTGGGAGCACGGGCAAGTTAATCTCCCTGGCTCAGCTTCTGCACCAGTGAAATGGGAATAATAATATACCTTCCTCTATTTTTTTTTTCATGAAAATGAAATGAGCTAATAACTTCAAATCATTGACAACAGTGCCTGCATAACAGAAAGCACTGAATAAATATGAGCCTTTATAACATGTATTATTAATACATAATGATTAAATACTAATTATTTTCTATAACACCTATTTATAACCTAAGGAGCCTGTGTCCTGTAGAATAGAGAAATGCTAGTACAGAAAAAAAAACTTCCTCTATACTGAAGCAAAGTCAGTATCCTATGTAGCACAAAACGTAGAGCATAGGAATCAAAGTTACAATCTCCAGTATCAACTTACCCTTCCAGGGTCTGTTCCTTATCTAGAACAGTAAGGTCATTAGACTAGCTGGTCCTTCTAGCTACAGTAGTCTAGGATTCTAAGGAAAAGGAATATAAATTAAAGCCAGCAGTACTGCCCGATCCTGGTTCCGACCCAGTTGTTCTTAAGGTTCTACCTTCTAGACGCCATTCACATTTAAAGTTGCTATTGCTGGACTTCCTGTTAAGAAACTGACTGCCACCCAGCAAGGTGAATGCGGGTATGGTCTTCTGCCACCTCACCCGCGGGCTCTGAGGCACTCGGAGTGGAAACAGACCTGCAGCAGTCAGGACGGCAGCAGGCTGCATGCACCCCCCCATTCCAGAGGACCTCCAGTTCCCCCGCCTTGGTTTCTGATACCAGAGCCTGGGCATCATTCCTGTTTCCCCTACTGTGGTCTCCAGTGCCCAGAGTGAGCCCAGTCCTCACTCTGTCACCCTGCTTATCTTGACTCCTGCCAGCTCTCCATAAAGTCTGAACTCTTCTTCCAGTCTTTCTTATTTGTACAGCACTCCAGGCTGTAATTACAATGCAAACATCTATCTGTGCTCAAGTCTTGTCCATATTGCTCAAATCTCAACTTTACCTGTTGAGTCTACCCTGTCTCGGAAGAGAAAGAGCTCTGCTTCGGCCCCTGAGTGTTCATGCCTCTGTTTCTCCCTAGCTCTTTGGAATCATTCCCATTCTCTAGAATGTCCAATGGCCATGTCAGTTTGCATTCTGTTTGTGCATCCAACTACCCACCATCGATAGCCAGTCATCCCATACTTCCTTGGTGTTTCCTACGTCCAAGCACTGGTCTTAAGTTCTATTGACACAATATTGAGCAAAGGCAGACATTCTCCCTCTTCTCATTTAACACACACTGCAGTAGAGAAAAATGGACAAATAAATGAACAAGGTGATTTTAAACCGTGAAAAGAACTACGAAGAAAGTAAGATGAGATTATAGAAAATGCTAAGGAGGAGAGGGGAATTTGATGAGGAAGGTCAGGTTAGGCCTCTTAGGGGAGGGGACACCCGAGTTGAGATCTGAAAGAAAAGATGGACGCAGACATGCAAAGGTCTGGTCCAGAATATTTCCTGGTCGCAAAGACAACAGCCAGTGCACAGCCTCTATGGCAGCAACCAGCTTGTTGAGACAGGGAGCAGGGAGCAACACCAGCGTGGCTGGAACAGAGTGTGAGGGAGAAAGCAGGAGGCGGGGTCAAAAGGCGAGGGGGGCCAGATGTTGCTGGGCTTGGCTGGTCAGGCTAAGATGCTTGGATTTTATTCTCATTGCAATAAAAAGTCATGGGAGAATTTTAAGCAGGGAATGACATGGCAAGTCCATCCTCCTTCCTGGGGCTGCAGCAACAGCTACAGTATGTGTCTAGCAATTACATTAGTGCTTCTCAGCCAAATCCTACGTTCTGTTTGCTCATAATCACCCTAGGGATATTAAGGTATTGTAACAGAGTGCAAGTTTAAATTATAACAAATCCACCCAAAGATATCCCTACTGGCCTGAGAGAAATGGTATGCTGTAATTTAAGAAGTCAGAGTTTCATATATGATAATAGCTCTAATTAATAAGATAAACCACTCCTTTTGGGACTTGGCAGTGATAACAGCTCGAGCAGGAGTGCCATTTGAATTCTCAGAAACTGAAAATCACATTTCTATGAAAAGAAGAAGATTGCTCCCAGTAACCGACTCGGCCTGGATTCCAACAGAACTGGAGATGTAAGGGCGGTTCTCTAACAAATGTCAGTCTATTATTTTACAGCTCTTGCCGATTCAGCACTTTAAAAAACTGCACTCAAGTAAGTTCCCAGTTGAAAAAGTAAATCCCAAGTGCAGGCAGAATGAGCAGCCCTGCTCCTCGCTATTGTAATAAATGATTAGGGAGATGCTAAAGATGAAGAAGCAGGGCATCTCTTTCTAATCTGACAGACATCTTCCCCGTTTTCACTAATCCTTTATTTCGGAGTGAAGGCCTGCATTGGGAAGTCGATTCCTGGTATATTTGTACTAAGAATGCATCTTTCCAGGGCTAGCGGCAGGGAAAAATCTCTTAGGCAGACATTGTTCATGAAATTGTGACAAGTTCTCTGTACCTTTGAAGTTGGGAAAGTGTACGTGCTCCTGACAACAACACTCGGCAGATGGACTGAGACCAGGAAGCACCAGCGCTGACAGAGAGGGCCACTCGGTAATTAACGTCCTGACAGCTCCCAAGGCTCCGCGCGTGAAGGTGCTGGGAGCGGACACCAAGGCCAGTGTGCGCAGGCCGGGCCTTCACGCCCGTGTGGTTACAGTTACAGAGCCTGAGCCGAGATCCTTGAAGGCTGCAGGACAAACTGCCTGTCTCGTGGAGAAGAAAACAGACCGGGCCTCCTCGCACATCCCCCACACCCGCTTTAGATTACTTTTCCAACTTTAATCTCTTTATGACTTGTGCTGAGGCTACTTTGTAATATAATTATTCTCAATTTATATTACACATGGATAATTATTCCATCTTCCCCAATATGTTGTATAAAATCCTTGAAGTCAGAGTCATCTCTCTTGCTCCCGGTGCTCACCCATCACATAAGAATTTCACACAGTACATGAGGGAGTGGAATGAAAAATAATTGTCTACAAGCCTCACTCCCCAAAGACAACCACTTTTAAGTTTCTTATCTTCTTCCATAAAAGTTTGTGGGCATATACAAACTTATGTGTTATCCAATGTTCAATCCAAAGAGAAAAACTTAGAAGAAATAAGGAGTGATAGAATTTTAAATCATTTCTGGTTCTGGGCAGTATACAAATAAATAAAGTAATTATAAATTACTACAGAAAAAGGGGTACTGTGGATATTCTGAGACAGACACAACTGGCCTCCACCTACCACTGACACCCCCTCCGCCTCCCAAGACTTTAGCGAGTCCTTGGGAGGCGGCAGATGCAGTTGCCCAGGCATAAGCCTGGTCGGTCCAGCTCTGTCTGTAACACGCTGGATGGTCCCTGGCCAGCTGACTCCATCTCGCTGGGTCCCAGTTTCCTCTCCTACAAAATGATAAGGCATTCTCTAAGGTCCCTTGAGTCCAGGATTAAAGTTGACAGTTGAATAATGAATGATAAAGACAAACAGGTACGCCACAACCAAAGTCTGGAATGTTATCAAGGAAAAAATCACAGAGATAATCAATGTAACAAATTACCATGAGAATATGGATACAAATTACATTGAAGCAGTTATTTTTTTTTTAAATCAATTTCCTGGGCTAGACTTCATAGGAAAATCCATATCTTGTTTTAACCCAGAGGTTCACCAAGCAATATATGCTGATCCAGAAGGTATCTTAGGATACACCAGCAACCATTCTGAAATAGAACCCACCCACATTGACTCAATTCTCACCAAGGTCTGTGGCCTTCTCACCAGCCTCAGAAGGCTTGTGAATATTTTTCCATTGTCAAGAGTCATAAATATATTCAATTACACTGAGTAGCTATTGGGTCACAACTTAAGTGACTAATTAGCATCTTAATTCTCATTTGCCACCTCAGCGACAATCAGCTGCCTGCCAGGGAGTGAGTATTCCTGTTGGTCAGTCCACATTTGCTGTTCTGTTTGTCCTCTTCTGGTCTGATCTTGTCCTTTACCAGGGGTACAGATAAATATCCAGGAGAATGGGAAAACGATGAGGGAGGGACTACAGAGAGAGGGAACAGGTGCTGAGAGTGGGTAGGACACTATCATCACAAGCTGAAAATCCTTGTTCTAGGGCAAATCTGGGAAAAAGGAGGTGGCATTCACAGTGTCTCTGCCCAATGTTCTCGCTTTTTCCCTCAGAGGCAGAAAAGATGAAGATAAGAGAACAAACCCTGGAGGCAGAGAGATATGGACTCTGCCACTACTAGACAATTGCCTAGTCACTTTTGAGTCTCTATCTGTCCATTTATTCCAAAAGAGACAGACAAGGCAGTACATGCATTATGCTTATCATTACTTTCTGTGAAAATGTGGGTTTCCATGGACTACCTCCTGTGAAAGACAGGCTCCTTAGAAAACCATTACAAGTACAACTGAGAAATCACACCCTGGTAAAGGAGCAATTCCTTACCTGAAAGGAATTCAAAGAGCGGAGGGACGGAGGCAGTGTGGCATTATTCCTTGATAGTATCAACAGCAGCTCCAAGCAGGTGGCAGAGGGTAGGGTTAAAGCGTGGACACTGACGTCACTTTCCCAGGAGCTGGCAAGCCTGAAACACATAGATATGTGCAATGTCATAAATGCATCTGGTCATTATTATTTCAAAGGTCTGATGTAGATGAAAACTTCCAGGTGTGGGAAGAAAAAGCAATGTATAAAAAAAATAGAAATAAAATGGTTATGCTGTGAGTTTACAGAGTAAATGTCCAAGACATTTTATAGCATTTTTGGTATAAAACAGATGGATTAGGCATTTTTTTTCAGGTCAACATTTTATACTCAAAGTTTAAGAGTCATGCAATGCAGTCTTGTGAGGGAGCAACGTGGAGCTGGGGAGAATAATAGCTAAAACATCGAATGCTTCCCACGTCCTAGGTTCTGTTCCGCACGTGTATCTTCACCAACCTCGTGTGCACGGATTGCAGCTATATTGTTATCCCTATTCCACACATGTGGAACTTGTTTCTGAGTTGGATATGCCCTTCGGAACATCCAGTTCAGTGATTTTCAGACTTTTAAAAAGTGATTGAATCCTTTTACCAAAAACCTTGTAAAAGCCCTTATTAGTACCACAAAGCTGTTGTCAGAAGGGGAAGGGCTGGGGAACCTTCATCTTTCAGAGTCGGTCATGAGGCGGCTCTATTTGAAAATCCCTTCATTTGAGGGACGAGGAAGTGAGGGCTACAAGAGGAAAGGAACTTGTCGGACATGAGGTGGAGGCTGAGGAAATGATACGGCTGGGTCTGATCCCGATTTCCTGACTTTCCATCTAGTGCTTAAAGAAGGGGGGAAAATCAGGAAATCATTACAAGGAAACATAGTAAGAATGGCATGAGCTTTATGCTATCAACTCTTCTAGTTACAGTACGTATTTCCTGCCTGTGCCCTCACCAAAGTACCTCTTAACAATGTCCTGATTTTTAAAGAGAAGTGTGTGTGTATGTGTGTGTATTTGACTTTCTATAAACTTCTCTCTTAAAAGTGACTTTTAACCAAGTCAGTGGTGAATTCTGAAAGTTTAGAGAGCATCAGTGGTTGAGAGCATAATGGGTTTTAACCCTTTATATGACAAGTCATAGCAGATCATTTAGCTGTGTTCATCAGGTTACTTATTAAGTTGATACTTCTGATATGGGGTTCAGAGTTAACTCTTCTTTGAAGCATGTGCCTTCAAGATGGACTGGAATAAGACACTGTCCACTTTCCTAAAAAAATTGGTCTGTTTTAGCAAGCATACTTTTTGTGTGTCTTTTTAGTGTTTTACAAATTATTTTAAATTGATTAGCTCCGATATTCTTTCTGCTTTTACTAATTATATCAATATAACTTTCTCAATGTTTCTCTGGAATGGAAATAAAAACCTTGCCACCTTTGGTAAAAGCCGAATGTAGTGCCAGTGCAGTGGCTCCAAGTTCATTCTCCTAGCACCTTCCTCACGCCCTCCATGTGCCACAGTTACTTTCCATTCTCTGACCTGCACTACACACTACACACCCTATGTTTCGTCACACCGTTTTCTGGGCCTGGAAGGCTGTTAGCCTTCCCAGTGAACTTCTGTTCATCCTACAAGACGCACTTAATCATCATTTCCTTGGAGACATCTTCCTGTTTCCCTTAATGCTTATTGACTGCTTGCTAAATACCACACTTGTATCCATTACAGCACTTACCACCACCCTGCTTGTGCTTCTATTTGAGCTGTGTCTGCATCTCTGACTTAGCCGAGATCAGACACAAGCAACAGTAACCTGTGGATTCCTCTAACTTGGCAGTCTAATGCGGAAATAAGAATTAGATTAGTGTTGTTTTTCTTCGAGCACACCCAGGATTTAACCTGTTACTGGCTAAAAGAAATACCAATTTTTCACTTACACGTGTATGTTCAATAAGCAATTTAAGTTTTCAGAACTCATAACCTCTACCCCAGCACCTACAACAGGGATCATTAAAGCTATTTTCTGACATTTTCTTAAGTGCCCTGAAAAGGTTTTTGCTTTTTCTGAACTGGATCACTTGCAGCAAAGGTCACTCGACACTGCCCTGGATTGTGAGCTCATCTGTGAATGCCCAACACCTAACCCAGGCCTGTCACGCTGCACCTTCAGTAAGGGTGTCCCGAGACTGAAGCGAACGCCGCAACTGGGACCGGGGCCTGCTGGGGCTCACGGCTGAGGGTCCTGCCGGTGCAGGGATCGTCTTCGAGACAATATCCCTCTTTCATCGTTTTCTATTCCTCTTGTGGCAGTCATATATTTATAAGACCAAAGAGAAACTGAATTATACAAATAAATATTTTTAGAACAGAGGTATTTTAATTTATTATGGCTGTAGCACGCTCTGCATAATGTATGCTTAAATTTTGTAAGTCTTGGGTCTTAGGTTTCTTCTATTGTTTACCCTCCACCTAACATGTTCAGACTATGGGTCAGGCACTTTATTTATAACCATCATCTCTAAACTGATAGTAGCCCTAACTGGCAGGCATTATTCATCACACTTTAAAAATGAGGAAACCAAAGGTCAGAGAGGTTAAGTGATTGTCCAACATCACGCAATTAATAGGTGATGGAACCAGGATTCACTCCGCTCAGCCCCAGTCCAAAGCCTGTACCCTGCCCACTATCCCACGCTAATCGCTGAGGAGCACGGATCCGCCTCCTCCCCAAGCCACGAGTGACTGAGTCCGCTAGTGCTTGTTTCTTCTGTATGTTAACTCTTTAGCTTGAAAAGTATTTTAATACTTAAGAGTATCTTCATTTCTCAGCAAGAGGTAGTTTCATCCTTAAGCTGCTACTTTATTATATATATTCTAAAACTTGAATAAGAAAGATAGTAAAGATAAACACGGTATACCAAACATAATTTTAAAAAAGGTTAGAAGGCAATACAATAAATACAAATAGCTATTTCTATTAGAGGGAAATAGTAACTTGTTTTATACATTTTCTTCTTCATGCTTTCTTATTTTCCTAGTATTATTTTTATAACCAGAAATAAGTTAATGTTATGATGTACATGTGATTTCTGGCATAGACAAAGAAATGTTTAAATGCGACTTAAAGGTGTCAGTAGGCTGCTAAGTGGCTACGACATGATCTATCAAAAAGGACACGTAAATAGAAATTAAATTACATTAGCACGGCCTCATCACTCGCCATCAAGTGCTCTTTAACAAGCATCCTTGGACGGATCTAGTTTCCTCATGAGATCCCAAAGTTCACGCAAAACACATCCAATGTATCAAACCACCCACATTTACACAAAGGACGTTCATCACACTAATAATAACCACAGCCACCAAGAAAAGACAAATTACTTAAACATGTTATTCATGTCTTTATATAAACATTAGCATGGTATGTAAATCCAACACTGGCATTTTCACTTTAACCCTTCAAGCATTCTGTTATTAACAATTTTCATCCCTACTGAAGCTCAGAAAGGTGAAGCATGTTGTCCATATCACACAGTTTGTAAGAGATGGAAAAGAAACTCTAGCATGACCTCCATCTAAATCTCATGCTCTACTTACCATGCCATGATCAAGGCAAACGTGTACTACATATTTTTTAACCAATTCTACTCAATAAAATTGAAAAGTATAAGGGTAAATAATGGGGAAAGTTTTAGGTATTTTAGAACATCCTATTTTTTAATAATGTAACCATATTTCTGAAATTAGACAACCCAGCTGGACCTAATAAGGCTCAAATTCTCAATAGTCACCCTGTCCTTTTCCCACAGTATATTTTTCACTAGCCCATGGACTTATTTTTTAATGTTAAAATTTCTTTCCCTATAATTTTAAACATATAAAATATTATTCTAATCACATGAAACATCCATACACGTGAACCAAAACAGAAAGTTATGGTAACTTGCCCCCAAAATTTCAGTTAATGTATTCACATTTTTAAAAATTTAGTTACAAAGAAATAAAGAACAGAGAGCAGGAAGGAAAGAGGGAGAAATTGTCTGTTACACTAAAAATTCAGTTTATCTTAAAACAATCACCAAACTCATGTGGAACTTAGGGCATGTGTTGATGAAGCCAGAGGTGATATTTGAGACTATCCTACCATGTCTCAAATCAGGACAAATTGCTGTTAATGATAAAAACATAGGATTATAATAATCCAGAATTTGGATTATTTCTGGTACTTCCTGCAAAGGCATCACAGACCACCAATAACCTTCCACTATGAAGTCAACATGAGAGGCACTTGAAAAAGAGCAATGAACTAAACATCAATTGAAACCTATTTCTGTGACTTTTAAAGTACCCAGAGAGTAAAAGCTCTCCTAGGAGACCCGGGCTGTCAGTGTGGTGACCTTAGTCCGAGAGACCAAAATGCAAGCAGAGGGCACATCATCCCTATTTCTAAACTTTGCCTTGACAAAATCCCCTAGAGAAGCAACTAAGGTCTATCTATTTTTGAAGAGGCAAAGGTAGGGGGAAAATGTCACTTCCATCGCTTCTAACAAAAATGGTGAAATTGAGAATGAATCAACCACCAGTCAATAGCAAGAAAGAACTTGAGAAAACAGAAAAGCGATACAGTCTTCTAGGAAACATAGAGGCTGTTTAATGTAATATGTGAAAATAACCAGTAGAGATGACATAACAATTCTACCAAAAATGAAAATATTTCAAATTAGTCCAACATAATTGTTTAGAGAAGAAAAAATAATATGATATAGAAGAGCTGAAGATAAAAATATTTAAATTTCATGTTTCTCATATTTTAGTAGCTGATTTGGACTCTTCAGTCCTAGAAAGTCCCAAGAAAGCAAAGAACCTATTAATGATATTAAAGTACAATAGTGTTTATACCTGTGGATTTTTAAAATTCAATTTCAGGACATCACAATGAGAAACCCATCAATTTCTGCTCTACTCTTTCCACAAAATCATGCAAACCAAGAGGCTCCAATCTTCGTGTTCACTTTATGAACACTCATGAAACTGTCCAGGCCATCAAGGGTATGCATATCTGAAAAGCCACCAAGTATCTGAAGGATGTCACTTTAAAGAAGCAATGTGTGACATTTGTCCTTACAATGGTGGAGCTGGTACGTGTGCCTAGGCCAAACAGTAGGGCTGGAAACAGGGTCAGTGGTCCAAAGAGAGTACTGAATTTTTGGTGCACATACTTAAAAATGCAGAGAGTAATGTTGAACTTAAGGGTTTAGATGCAGGTTCTCTGTCAATGAGCACATCCAGGTGAACAAAGCTCCCAAGATGCAGTGTAGAACTTAAAAGTTCGTGGGCAGATTATCACATACATGAGCTCTCCCTGACACAATGAGATGATCCTTAATGAAAAAGAGGAGTTTGTTCATAAACCAGAAAAGGAAGTTGCTTAGAAGAAAAAGATATCCCAGAAGAAATTGGAGAAACAAAAACTTATGGCCTAGGAATAAATTCAGCATAGAATAAATACTAAAAAAAGGTAAAAAATATGTATGCTCTCAAAATACCAAAGCAAGCAAATGACCACAACTTAGTGCTACAATCATTTAAAACATACAATCAATTTAAAACATTATTTGGATGAGGAATCAAAATTTTTAAAGTTCTAATGAAATATCAAAAATATAAAATTCTGAAACGAGTAAATGTACTGGCATATCTACTATGATAAACCATATTAACTCTATACATTAAAATATTTTTAAAGTACTAATTCATAAAAATAGAACCTGAAAGACATACATATCAATGAATGCTTATAAATTTCAAGGTAAGTTTCATTAAGTAATGAACAGCATTTCTTTGAAATTACAGTATTTCCTTTGAAAATTATAGAAAAAATTTGAGTTTTTTAATCACAATGTTAAAACTGTTCTTCAATTCTCTGAGCTAATGGGCTCTTGAGAGAAGAAATTTAGGTATACAGTTCCTGAAAGAGGCTTTCAAACTTTGCCCATAGGACCTATAAACTAGTAAAGACAAGATACTTCTCTCCCAGAGGTAATGGGGAAAATGAGTTTGCTTTAAGTACAATACCACCAAGGCAATCTCAAAATTAAATGTATTAATTCATGCAAAAAAAAAAAGATTTTTTTATAAATGACTTTATTATAGCAAGGTACCAGTTGTTGAGAACAAAGGAATTACCATAAACTGACAACACTTTCATTAAAGGAAAGAGCTGAGCCTATGAACATGTCTGTTGAAAACTTCATAATAAGTAATATCATTACAAAGGTAATAGTTAGAAGTCCATCTAAAGAAGCCAGCTATACCTTCATGTTTTTTTAACTTTCTGTGTTAGAAAATTTCAAATATGCTTAAGTATACTTGGAAGAAAATAAATTTTAAAACCTATCTTATATCATATTCAAAATTAAATTCAAGACATAGTAAGGGCATAAATATAAAAATAAATCAGTAAAAAAAATCTTTCCAGAAAATTTAAGAAACAACAATAACCCCATAAGCCATAAAGGTTTTATGGTTTTTAAAACCATATTATTAAAAAAGAAAAAATCTTTAAAAATCACAGGCCAAAGGCAGAAACCTCCATGATAGAACACCTTTCTAAAAGGACAAAGAACAGAATTTTATTTTTAAAAAGGCTTCCAAATAGTGCTTTTTAAACCATTTTAAGGTCATAGGTCTCTATGATAATGTGATTAAAACTATGGACTCTCCACAGAAGCAATTATGTATACAAAGAAAATTTTGCACATAATTTTGAGTGTTTCTTAGACCACCCATTGCCCAAAAGCACTTGTGCCCTCATTTCTGTCTGGCTTCTTTCACTGAACAGGTTTTCAAGATCCACACACTTCCGAGTAAGAACCATTGCTTTTAGTTAAAATCTGATCCCTAATTTATGATTTTTGATAATAAAGAGTTCCATTTTATACTAATTATATATCATAATATTTGTGTTAACATATTACTAAGTATAACCATTTAGGTAAAGTTTTCAAAGAGTTTTTAAAGAGAAAGCCTCCAGGCTTACATTTTTTTACCACATTCCATTACCATAGGAAATCAGTTGAAAAGGAGGCTGAGAAATGTAATTCCATGCCTTTAATCACTTTCCTAACTGGCTGTCAACGTATGAGAGTTCGGATGCAATAAATTAGATCCACTCTAACAACATTCCGATGAGTAAGCCTCGCACTGGGCATCACTAGATTCCCTGTTCCATCAGAGGGGCCAACTCAGCCAGCATGTTCATCAATCAACACTACCCACTCTGTCTCGCAGCTTAAGTCCTTTGCCAACGTGGAGGTAAAAGCGTTCGTGATGCATAAAGTACAAAGTGAGGGTTTGAGACTTCTTCTTTTATTATTTCCTAGGCCTGGTATAACAAATAGGTTTTCTTCATTTTTCAGTTCAAACTGATGTCAGTGACTGTGGTGAGAGGTACAGCGCAACCATGTTTGGTCTCAGCAGAGGAGAGGGGTACGATCTGCTGGAGCACTACCAGTCCGTGGCTTCGGAAGGGGTGTATCCTGGTGGTCTGCACCATATCCAATGCTGCCCTCCCTGCCTCTGTAGAATACCATCGTCTCCAGTATCCTGGCTTCTCTTACAACGCCTCTTCCTGAGCCCACTTTCAGATGGCCTTCTCTTGGAAATCCATACACCCTTCCTTCACAAGAGAGCAGCTGGCAATGGAGTTAACTCCACTCAGATGAATTAAGCCTGACCCATCTTGGTATTTGGGATATTGGTAATTGAACTGCATAACCCTAAGCCACAAGTGGCTCTCCCTGATCCATTAGAAGACAAATCCCAAACACTAAAAATTCTGTCCCTCCCTGAGAAGAGATGAGAAAACAAATGCCAAGGTGACTAACCTACTCATGTTCTTTGTGCAAGAGTCCTTGATTTTAATTTTTTAATTTTTAATTGATTTTTAGAGAGAGGGAGAGAGGGAAGGAAGGAGGAGGGTGGGGGAGGAGAGAGGTAGAGAGGGGAGAGGGAGGGAAGGAGGGGAGGGGCAGGGAGAAAGAGAGAGAGAGGAAGGGAGGGAGGGAGGGAGGGAGACAGAGAAAGAAATCAATTTGTTGTTCCACTTATTTATGCATTCACTGGTTGATTTTTGTATGTTCCCTGACTAGGGATCAAACCCACAACCTTTGTGTATCAGGATAATGATTTAACCAATTGAGCTACCTGGCCAGAGTAAGAGTCCTTGATTTTAGAAAATGTCTTCATGTTTAAGACTTCAGGCCTTTTGTGAAGTCAATGTAACTCTGGGTGTATGAAAGCCCAGTTGTCCATACCCATTTCAGGTAAGAGAATCTTTTACTGTTAACCCATCTATAGAAAATTCATTTGTACCAACTTAAATTCAATTCCCCTGTAATAATTTGATTCATGTGTACCTTAATAAAATAAATACAAATAATAAGATCGACCAAGTCAGGACTTATAGTCTCCTAAATGTTATACCTATCTTTTATGCATGAGCTGACCCTAGAAAGATCTGAGTATACACACTGGCAGATATGTCACAAAGTTTTAATCAAATATTTTATGGATTAAAAAGCATCCCCTAAAAAAGCATCTTCAGTCAAAGAGGGAATTATTTGGCTCAATTTTTCCAAGGCAAAATATTGTTAAAGGAAAGCCTTTGGAAGCTAAGAGAAATTACACTGAAACCTCCAAAGGCCATGATTTTTAAAAAGACTATCTAATGTGTGGCTTTTCTTTCCATATCACAACCATATCGTTGAAATGAACTACCTCTGGTAGCTGGCTTTCACTATTCTACATTCCTTTCATTTGGAGAGGATATTGTAAATATTTGATACCAAGGTATGAAAAAGACATTTAAAATGTGGTTAGTCATCCCTTTATGGTATATGTGTGTATAACTGAGGGTGGGGGGCTAGGGAGTGGCCATGTGTTAAATACAGGGTATTCAAGAAATCAATATTCTAGAAAGGTTTTAAAGTCATTATCAGAAACTGGAGAAAGGTAGTTAAGCATCTGAATTTACTAGTATTAGGAGAGCTAGAAAAGTTAGCTTCTGTTCTTCTTTTAAATAGTAATATATCATACTGTCAATATAAAAATATTGTCATCCTCTAAACCAATTCATACTATAACAAGAAATTTTTTGTGAATGTTAATATGAGTAAAGTTTGCATTTTTTTAGCCTAGGAAATAGGAAGAAAACAAAACAATGTTTCTTGATGATCCAACAAAAAAAGCTCAGTATTTATTTTTTATTTTAAAATAACAAAAGTATTTCACTTATAATAACCAAAGTATTTTTGTTAAATTATTGATACATTCAAAACATATAAACTTGCTTTAGTTAGTAAAATAAACATGTATATTTTTCAGTGAAAGTAGCAAAATTGTACTTCTGAAATCTGAGTTCATCTTTTATTAACATTTTCAATTCTGCTAGTTATTTACAACATTGAGTTTTAGAAACTAGCAAAAATAAGTTACTGCTTCCAAGTATAAACCCCTTAAAAATAAAGACCTAAATAATGATAGTAGATCTATTTTACATGAAAATAGTCTCAATATTTTGAAAAGTTAAAAAGAAAAAGCAAAAAAACAACATATACAGCTAAAATTAATTTATGTACTGTTAAATATTCTAACTATATCTTTTTGAATACAGGGTGGGGCAAAAGTAGGCTTACAGTTGTTAGTACATGAAACAGAGAATTAATATAATATATAATATAATATATTAATATAAGAATATAACAATTCTTGTATTCGTATTTATTGTATTATTTTCCATACAAACAACTGTAAACGTACTTTTGCCCTATCCTGTATATGAGCATAAAGAGAGATATAGGCAAGGAAGCGTGCCAAAAGGTTGAGAGCAGTTTTCTGTGGAAACCAGGATTAAAGGAATTCTGCTTTGTTTTCCTATATTGTTTCAAATGTTTATGTTAATATCACCATTTTAGCGATCATATGAAAAGTAAAGCCATTTTCATTTTGAAAATATATGAAATGAAACCCATCTTTGAATGTTTAAGATATGTGTTAACATTACATGAGGTAAAATTAGTTTTTTTTATGCAAGAAATCAAATCATCATAACAAGTTCTTTAGGTCTTTAATTTAACCTGAAACTAATCTAATCAGTAGTCTTCTATGAAAAAATGTACTTGAAATGATAAATTTGGCATTCAAGATTTTTATCATTGTTAGCATCACTCAAGTTGTTCTAGATATTAAAAATGTGTTGACTAAAAACTGACAAATTTGGTGGCTGCTATAAACAAAATTCTTTACTCAGATAACAAAAGATACAAAATAACAGAAACGACTACTCGAGGTGACTTAGCAGTTATAATACCTTATTATTAAGAGATGATAATAAAACTAGGGAGCCTCTTCTTCTTTTTTATTTATTAAGTGCCAGAAAAAATGCTTACATCCAAGGAATGTAAGGCAAAATTATTTCAGGTAATTTCCATGAACTTGGAACAAAGTAAAAGCCCATGTTATTTGCCTTAGCACTTTGCAAAAACAAAACCAGGGGATCTGGCTTCAGTGTCCATCATAACCTTCAGCCTAAGATCCGTTCATATTTTTGTAATGTCCAATAAAATCATAATATCCAATCGGCCTGGTGCTGTGATCCCATTAGGTTTTGCAACCTAAGTAGAGCCAGCTTAAGTCTAATCAGACCAAACAGCTGTTTTAACAGTTGGGTTTCTCCAAAATTAAAATATTCTATTCCTGACAGTGCCTAGCAACTCAACTGTTAAAACAGTTGCTCAAGTCGAAGAGTTAAAACCAAGTGTACATGCAGTCTTCCCATTTGCAACTGCTTTGAGATTCTTTCAGAATAGAAATTCATAAACCTAAGTTCACTTTGACATTTTCTGACCTGTTTAAGTTTTTATACTTGTACTGCCTCTATTGCTGACCTTCAGCCAATATTTCTGCCATCTTTCATCTCTCTTGGTGTTTGCCCTCTGTCTCCTTCATACTCCAAACCATAATGGCCAGCATCTGTGTGCTTTACACTCTTATATCTCTCTGTTGCCTTGGAAGTATTTTCACTTCCCATGAAACAGAAGTGGTAAGCCCCCGGACCCCACTTAGTGACATATTATTTCCAATGACTTATGTTAGTACTATTAAGGTTGGCTGTTGAAGTAAGACCCTTAAAAAAATTCAAAAGTGCTCTCTGGCTAACAGTTTTCATTTTTGGTCACTTTATAAATGCCTTCAAAATCCTGAATTCACCATGATCTCATTCAGATAAATGTCCCCTCCCTCTTTTTTTTAAACTCATTCTGTAGCATAGGAACTTATTCACCAACAATCATATTAACAAAGATGATTAAGTAGTTTTATCTATCCTTCTCTCTACAAAACCTTTTTCTACCCATGCAGTCATCCATTTGTCCACCCACCTTCTCATCTTAAAAATTTCTGCAACTGGAATGGACACACCCAAGCTAAACTGACTTTGATGAACTCTTAAAGTCTGCAAAAGATCTTGACCCTGATTTTGCAACATTTGCTTTCTCCCCTCATAATGTCCTCACTCCCTAAAATTGTACTGCATTAAAGATAATTTAAAATCCTAGCTCCCAGCATCTAAGAATAGATTTACTGCAGAACCCAGACTCATCAAACCAGAACATACCTACAAAGAAGCTGAACACGTTTCAAGATTACAAAAATTTTCCTGCAGCAGCTCCAGCTCTTCCCCTGGGTTATGTACAGAGTGATTCTGGCACATTAATCTTAGAAACAACCTCTCTCCCATGCCCCACTTCTCAGTGAAGGAGGGCGGAAACCACAGATATACTTCAACAAGTGCAGATGCCATAAATAAAAAGGTGCACACTTGTACCCGGCCACAGGGTTCTGGGGCAACTCAACTCCAATAGAGACAGTGGAATGCTCTGTGAAACAGGGCCCCAGGGCTGGAAGTTATTTTAATAAGTTATCTCAAACCCTAAATTACCAGCATAGCAGAGCTAAGATTTTTTAATTAAAGGGGACTTTGAAATACTGGCTCTGCTGTCACTATCCCATTACCATAATGTCCATGCTGGAGACACTAGCCCCAATGTCTCTGAACTTTATTTTTGAGTCAGCCTGCAAAACAATATTCATTCTTCCAGCTTGCAGTATTGGTAAAATCGGCTTTTGCTTTACCAGGCTAAACATAGAAAAGTTTTCATTTTTAATAAGAGTTTAGATAAATAACACTAAATCCCAAAGGGCCTCGTTAAAGCAGCCTCATAAAAGTTTTACACTTGCATATGAGTTTGAAAAAAAAACAAAAAACTGTCTACCTAGCAGTTTGAGCTCCTGCTGACTTCTCCAGCCTTGGGGAAGTTATTGTTGAAATTCATATGTCTTGCTATTTCAGATGATTTAAAGCAGTCTATTATGATAAATCACCATGAAGTACACCAAATGAAAGACACTGTTCCAACAAAAGTCTCAATTTTAAATACACAAAATACACACAGTGCACTCATCCATATGTTTAAAGAGCGTTAAGGTTCTGACACATTACTCATCTAACCGCATTTTATCCTCAGAGCCTAGGATGCAAAAACATACTTTGTATTAGGTGATATATTTTCCCTTTCTTTTTTTAGGAGGTCATTTCAACACATTTTGACTCTACCCTGGAGAATTAAAGTCTATGCAGGAGAGTTCCAACAAAATTGGAAACTAAATCAGTTGGAATAAGAAGAACATAAGCAGTGGGCAATGTTAACATTTTATTACCTCCCTTACCCGGCCTGGGAAGATCAAGACTGTCACAATACATTTAAAAGGTAAGAGAAGGTGAAAACAGAACAGAATCTTTTATGGTCTAATAATGAAACACTAGAGATGGCTTTTTAAAAATGCTTTGGTACCAAGCCCTGGCCAGACAGCTCAGTTGGTTAGAGTGTCATCCCGATATGCCAAGGTTATGGGTTTGATCCCCGGTCAGGGCATGTACAAGTAGCAACCAATGAATGCATAAATAAGTGGAACAACAAATCAATGGTTCCCTCTCTCAAATCAATAAATAAAAATTAAAAATAAATTTTAAAAAATGCTTTGGTACTTAGGACATCATCTGTCAATGTGGTAAGTGCTTAATAAATATTTACTAGATGATTTTTTTCATCAGCTTATAGATCATTTTCTGCCATTTTATCCCATTACAGGACTATCATCATTAGTGTTTCTTAGACTTTAAAATCCATGACCAGGAATCTTTACCCAACTCTAAAAATTTGTTAGATTTCGGTAACAGAACCTCAGGGTACAAACTGGTCAGAGAATGAGGAAGCCCCTCTGCAATATTCCTAACACGTGGCTGTATGGTCTTTGCTTGCAAAATCCAGCAGTAGGGAAACTCATCGCGAAAGTTCTTTAAATTGAGTGAAATCTACTCTGCAGAACCTGAGCCCTTCAGAAAATATATGACAACATCTAACTCATTCCTCTGACTTTTCTCTAAGCTAAACATTCCCCATCTCCTAAACATTCCATTTCCTCATATTATACAGGTGAGTATTCTTACCATTCTAGTTTTTCAACTTAGGGACCATGCAAATATTCCCTATGTAAATATTAAATATTAAAACAGCCCTACCATGATCTTTGTCATTAGTGCAAAATGAACGTTTGCATAGTATCTTATATGTTATTGTTCACATCTATCAGTTCATTTAGTCTTTATAATGACGTAAAATGGGGTTTCATTATGTTCATTTTACAGAAAAACAAACAGAAGTTCAAAAGGTTTCATGACATAGTCTCATAGAAGAACCAGAACTCAAATCCAGTTCCTTTGACTCCCAACGGTTTTTCATTACCCTTTGAATCTCAGTCTTTCAGTTGTAAAATAGGGGTAATAATACTTACCCTTTAACAGTTTCTTGTAAATATCAAATGAGATAATACATGAAAACAGCATGAAAGGCAGGTTTTTATTACTGAGATCACTCATCTGCAGATAATTTCTGCTCTTTCAAGTATTTTAACTTATAAATGAGAGAAGTCCAAGTCACAGGTGGTAAGAATGTCATTGTTTTTTGCTCTCAGAATGCAAGCATGTGGCAACTGAACGACCTGGAGTATAACGAAACTAACTCCTAGAAAGACCCAGGACAGTCCCTCACCTTCTGGAGTGCTGAAGTCAATCCAGGAGTCAATGAAAGAAAGCATTTTTCTAGAAACACTATTTGATTTTTGCCTATACTGAAGCCTTACTATTCTGTCAGGTTTGCAGATCACAAACATTATGTTACGGATTAACGGATTTTAGTGGACCAGCCTGGAAACATACTGACGTTTATAATATAATTCTATGAAAAACAGCCTTCTAGTTCTAAGAAACTGCATTAGAAATAAACTTTTGGGAAATGTCCATTTATAAGCTGAGTCTTTTTTCCCTCTCTCTCTTCATAAGGCCCATAAAAGGGTTTCTAAGGCATAATAGCATATTTTAAAACAATTACTTTATTCTCATTTTTCAAGGAGAATAACGGAGTAGTGTACATTCTAGATCTAGCTGAAGAATGGAGAGCTGATTTTCAATTCAAGTACATCTTACTGAACGCTACTGTAAGAATACCACATTAAGACTTCATTTGATGATTATTTCATAGAAGGATGTACTGATGAACAAATAAGCAGAAATCTATAATAAATGGCTTCTGTTTCTAAATAAAATTCCTTTGGTCTAAATAAAAAGAGTTTTGTCAAAAAATGTGAAAGATATATAAAAATAGAGAGAACATTGTAATGGACACCCACATAACACCATCACCCAGCTTCAACATTCTCTGTTCAGGGCTAATCTTGTTTTAGCTATATTCCCTACGAAATACCCTCAATCCCTGGATTTTTTTAAAGCAAATTCCACAAATACTATCATGTCATCTGTAAATACTTCAATATGTACCCTAAAACAGGGACTCATTTTGAGACATTATATCCATAATATTATCATACCTAAAAAATTAATAATAACTCTTCAATCTCATCAAATGAGCCTATATCCTGACCTATTTTAAGACTTTTTTCTTTTAGTTTGTTTAAATTGCGATCTCCATAAACTCTGTACATCAAAATTGGTTAATAAGTCATGTTTCTTTTAATCTATTGGTTCTCCTTTATTCTTTTTTTCTCCTCTTGCTAATTTTTTGTTGAAGAATTCAGATTTTTTGTCTTACAATTTTCCAGAGTAGATTACTTCATAGGTAGGGTTATATACTTCTACTGGGAGGAATATGATCAATATCTCTCTCTTTCTGATGTTAGCATCCATAGATGATCATTACCAAGTTCCATTATTTCATGATAGGTCAGGAAATGGTGATATCCTAATCCTATGATTTCTTTTTCATTTATTAGCTACAATCCTTCTACAGAAATAAACTTCTCCTCATCATCTATTTGGTTACTTTGAGGTGCAATTCATAAAGGAAAGGCTGAATAAATGCTAGGTTTTCTACCTTTATCTTCCAGTTTTCAAAGCAATGAGATGGCTCACTAGCATTACCAAAGGAAATGACCAATATAATTTTTTTAGTATCATTATGAACTGTGGATCTAATATTTGTTGTTTTATCCTTGCTATTAAGTTATTACCTTTACTGAGACTCAAATTGACCCATCTTTAATGAGCAGAGCCTGTTCAAGTTGTTTCCTGAGTCATTTGACATGACCCTGCTAATACCTGACAATGTGTTTTCCATTAGAAAAAGATATTACAAGTTCCTCTTGTATGCTGCCTGTACCTCCCTGGAATCACACACTTCTGGGTGGAGTCCTGGTTGCTTTTATTGGGAAATAGTATTTAGAGGAAAAACAATCTGGCTTCTAGTGATGCATTGCCACTAAGTTAGTCATTGTATCTAAGCCTTTTCAGTAAGCAGATAAAAAGTATTATTTTTAAAGATTAAAATAAATCATATATTCATTTTAATATTCTATTTCAAATTAAGATTACAGAGTTACTTTACCTCATCAGTCTTGCATCTATATCTTCTTTTTTCCATGCCAAAAATCCCAGTTCTCATGACACCAACATAATTACACATTTGACCTATCCTAAAATTCACATGCAACAGTCTCAGTATATCAGTACCACACTATCTCCAATAATATGATTACAGAAAAGGATTTAAAATGTTTTTGTAGTTTCTTTTGTCATTAGGATATATCCCAAGAAAGAGGTAAAGTCTAATCACTGTGTTTTGTAGTCTCTCAGAGCACTTTCTTCCTCTTTATATATTTAAGCTACCAACTGTGTACACTGAGGTTCTTCTCACTTCTCTTATTCTCTTCATCCTCTTCTAGTTCACCTTTTATATTCAATTTAAATGTAATGGTTTATCACTTTTAAAAAACATATATAGGCAAATATATACTCATATTCTAATCATTCTTCAATAAATGATAGTATACCATACACACTTTTCTTCACTATAGCGTACTATACTTTCTTCAGCAAAAATTTTCCTCCTTTTTCTTCAAACATTTTTCACTTTGTCATAGTCATATTTGTTATTACTTTTTAGAGTTGTGTAGTTCTCAATTGCAAGGATGTATTATAATTTATCTACCCCCTTGTTGACACTTGGGTTTCTCTGTTTCATTCATTCATTTAGTTTCTAAAAGTACTAAAGTAATAAATTGAAGTTCTGTCCACATGTCCTTTAATGTTTGACAAGGTGTCACTGGAATAAATTCTAGAAGTGGGGTTCCTCCATCAAAAAGTAAATGCACTTGTAATTTTGCCATGTTCCTCTCCAAAAAGACTGTACCATTTTGCATTTCCATCAATGTATGAGATTTCTCATTTTTCTACAGTTTTGTCAGTAGACTATGTTGTAAAACTTTTGCCATCTAATAAAACTCAGGAGAGTATTGTTTTGCATTTCTTGGATTAGGAGTGAGAGTAAATATCTTTTTTATATGTTTAAGAGTTCTTTGCATTTCTTTACCTATGAAATATCTATGAATATCTTTAATCCATTTTTCTGTAGAGTTGTGAGCCTTTTTCTCCTCTCTATGTAGATTTTCATATCTAAGGGCTATAAGCCTTTGTGGTTTTATTTACAAAGTTTTCATAGCTATTCTTTTTTAGCTTTGTTTTTATTAATTTAATTTTTGATTTTCATTTTTATGTAACCAAATTCATCATTCTCCTTATTGCTTCTAGATTTACAGTCATAAAATAGCTTTCCTCACTCAAAAGTGATGAAAGAAACCACCCATATTTTGATTTATACTTACATGGTTTCTTTTTTTAAAACCTATAATCCATCTGGAATGTATCCTAGAGTATGATGTGAAGACTGAAAATTTTATCTTTTTCCTTGTATATATCCCATTATCCCAACACTATTATACAACTACATTTCCTCACTGATTTGACAAGCTACCTTTATTATATATTCTTTTTTCTTAGGAGATCAAGTTTATTTCTATTAAGTTCCAATGGTCTGTCTATTCATGGGTCAGTACTATACTATTTTAATTATAACAGCTTAATAATATAGTTTAATATCTGGAAGGGCTAGGCCCTCCCCTGATTTCTTTCATTTTTGAGGGCTTTCTATTTTTGTTTGTTTCTAAATGAATTATATAATCAATGTGTCTAGTTGGAAACAAAACAAAATCTGATAGTATGTTTACTGAATCTTTTAAATTGGATTTATACACTAATTTAGGAATATGTGATATTTTTATAATATTGAGCCTTCTTATCTAAGAATATGATATATATTCCCATTTGTTTAAGGCAACTTTGCTGTCTTTTTCATGAGTTTTTTACAATTTTCCTCATACAATTTGAACATTTCTTAAGTTTATATATTTTCTCTTTCTCCTCCCCCTTACCTACCCCTCCTCTTCCTTCTTTTTGCTATTGTAAATGGGCTATTCCCCTCCATAACAAATTCTAAGTGGTTTTTGACTGTATGTTAAAAAAAACAATAACCTTAAATAGCTTTGCTAATTTAATCAATTATCTTATTGTTTGTAGTAGTGTTTTCATAGATGCTTCTGGGTTTTACTAATATATAATCATATCGGCCACAAATAAAGAGTTTTATTTCTTTCTTTCTAGTTCTTACATCTGCAATAGCTTTTTTTCTTATCTAACTGCACTGGCTAATATCCCAACACAATGTTAAAAAGTAAAAATAAAAACTAAGTAAAAACAAAAATAAAGCCAATGTCCAATGACACTAATAATTAGAAACATATTGTTTATAGTAACAAAATAATAAATTAGCAAAATAAAAAAAGTGATGATCATGATGTGAAGCAATGAAAATGTTTATGATGCTGGTATAAGTGTAAATTTGTATAGCTACTTTGTATAGCTATTTGGAATTACCTAAGAATATTGAAGATATACTCTAAGACCCAATCATTCCACTTCTTAGTTTAAAAAAGAGAAAAGCTCATACATATTAATAAAGAGATATAAACAGGAATGTTTACTGCTGCATTATCTATAATGGAAAAAAATGAACACAACTTAAATGTCCACTGAAAGGCTAATGGATAAAT
This sequence comes from Mormoops blainvillei, assembly GCA_004026545.1. Lineage (NCBI taxonomy): Eukaryota > Metazoa > Chordata > Mammalia > Chiroptera > Mormoopidae > Mormoops > Mormoops blainvillei. Next base: position 101,162 of record PVJD01006244.1, read on the forward strand.
AAGTCATAGTATATTCTGACAAAGTAATATTTTACAGCAATTAAAATGAATAAATTAACTACAAGTATAAATATGAAAAAGTCTTAAAAACACAATGTTAAGTGAGGAAAAGCAACTTGGAAAAGAATATACATAACATGGTACCACTTGCACAGCATTTACAAACATGAAAATAACATATAACCTTAATATTTATATTTAATAAAGGTATAGTATTCATATTTA
>PVJD01006245.1:0-101343 GCA_004026545.1 Mormoops blainvillei
TTAAATATAAATGGATTAAATACTCTAATCAAAAGATAGAATAACTGAATGGGTAAGAAAACAAAAGACCCACCTCAGAACAAAAAGCACAGACTGAAAGTGAAGGGATGAAATGATTACTTTATACCAGCAAAGGGAAATGAAAAAACTGGTGGAGTTAGCAATATTTATACTTAAAAATATTTATATATATTTATATATAAAATATTATATTACAATTTATATTTATATTAAAATATTTGAGCAATATTTATATTAAAAACATAGTAAAAGCAGTACTGAGAAGGAAGTTTATAGCATATCAGGCCAACCTCAAGAAGGAGGAACAATCTTAAATAAACAAACTGGCCCTATGCCTAAACAAACTAGTCAAAAAACAACAAAAAAAGTCCAGAGTAAGTAGATGTAAAGAAATAATACAGATTAGAGTGGAAATAAATGACACAGAGACTTAAAAAAAAAAAGAAAAAGAAAAGATCAATGGAACCAAGAGCTGATTCTTTAAAAAGATAAACAAGATTGATGAAATTTTAACCAGGTGCATCAACTAAAACAAAAGTGAGAAGACTCAAATTAAAAAAAATAAAATCAGGAATGAAAGAGAAATAACAACAGACACTGCAAAAATACAAAGGATTCTAAGAAAATACTATGAACAGCTATAGCCAACAAATTGAACAACTTGGGTAAAATGGATAAATTCCTAGAAACACAATTTTCCCAAACTGAATCTGTAAAGATCAGAGAATCTGAATAGACTGATTACAACTAATAAAATCAAAGCAGTAATAAAAAAAACTCCCAGCAAACAAAAGTCCTGGACCAGGTGGCTTCAGGATAAATTTTACCAAGCATTCAAAGAAGAACTGACACCTATCCTTCCCAAATTATTCCAAAAAATTCAAGAGGAAACACAAGAACAGGTATATAAATCAATGGAACAGAATAGAGAGCAAAAAAATAACCCATGCCTTTGGGGTCAAGTAATATTTGACCAAGGAGCCAAGAATATACAATATGGTAAAGACAACCTATTCAGTAAAAGGTGTTGGGAAAATTAGATAGATACTTGCAAAAAAAAAAATGGAACTAGACCATCAACTTACACAATATATAAGAATAAACTCAAAGTGGAATAAAGACTTAAATGTAAGGAACTAAACTCAAAGTGGAATAAAGACTTAAATATAAGACACAAAATTATGAAAAGCTTAGAGGAAAACACAAGCAGTGAAATTTTAAACAGTACTTGTAACAATATTTTTGCCAAAATGCCTCCTCTGGCAAGGGAAACAAAGGAAAAAATAAACAAATGGGACTAACATGAAACTAAAAAGGTTTTGCACTGCAAAGGAAATCACTGATAAAACAGAAAGAGAACACACTGAATGGGAGAACATATGTGCCAGTGATACGATACATCTGATAAGGAGTTAATTTCCAAAATATATAAAGAGCTTAGACAACTCAACACCAAGAAGACAAATAAACCAATTAAAGAATAGACAGGACCTGATAAGACACTTCTCCAAAGAGAACATCCAGATGTCCAATAGAGATATGAAAAAATGCTCAATGTCACCAGTCATCAAAGAGATGCAATCACCAAGGCCTATCAAAAAAGCTGTCATCAATAAATCAGCAAACAATAAGTGCTGACAAGGATGTGGACAAAGGGGAACCCTAGTGCATTCTTAGTGGGAATGAAGACTTGCAGCCACTGTGGAAAACAGTATGGAGTTTTCTCAAAAGATTAAAAATGAAACTCCCTTTTGACCCAGTGATTCCACTTCTGGGAATATATCTGAAGCAACCTGAAACGGTAATTCAAAATAATATATAGACCCCCATGATCACTGCAACAGTATTTACAATAACCAGATCTGGAAACAGCACAGGTGACCATCCGTAGATGAGTAGGTGAAAAAGCTGTGGTACATTTACACAATGGAATACTACTCATCTGTGAAAATGAAGGAAATCTTACATTTTGTGACAGCATGGATGGACCTGGAGGTTATTTGCTAAGTGAGATAAGTCATTCAGAGAAAGACAAATGCTTTCTATGATCTCAGTTATAGGTGGAATCTAATGAACAAAATAAACTGGTAAACAAAATAAGAACAGTGGAACAGACTGACAGCTGTCGTGGGTGAGAGAGGTTGAGGGGTTGCATGAAAGAACAGTGTGGTAATAGCCAGAGGGAAAGGGGGTGGGGGTAGGTGGAGGTGGGCAGAGGTGGGATGAATGGGGACAGAAAGACACTTTGCTTGGGTGATGGGCCCACGATGCAGTGTACAAATGATGTTCTGTTGAGCTGTATACTTGAAACCTATAAGATTTTGTAAACCAAAGTCAACCCAATAAATTTAATTAAAAAATAGAAAAAATGCTATGAGATCTACTATGCTTTACCATAAAAAAGAAAGTAAATACTTCGAAATTTTAAGATAATGTACATTATGAAAGAGAGACCATGAGTAAGCTTTGTCCTCCTTTGTCTACTTTTCAAATTTACTGCTAGACAACTGTTAATTTTTAAATGCAAATATAAATGTTAAAAACAAAAAATGAAAAAAAATTCATTTTAAGACTAAATATACTCTCAAGTATATTCTACATTTTTAATTGTTTTGTCAGTTTTATTAATTACTTTTTTACATTTCTAATGAAGACAAAGAGTATTCAACAGGGGGCAAATCCAAGCATCTGTCTGGTTCTCAGAATTTCTACAGCTCTTAAGTTATAAACTGAGCCCTTAAACAGAATATTAGGCAAAATATTTTAAAAGCAACAATAAGTTTAATAATTCATTTTACTAGTAAAACCTAAAATATGATGAGTGTAAAAATCAAAATGGCTGATGAAATTCTTCAGTTATATAAATATCACCCTGGTGTTTCAACATAGGAAATTCCTGGAAAAAGAGTAGCCTTATAACTCCACTGGTAGTATAATATGTGCATAATCAGAGACCACTAAAGCCGATGAAAGTACCCATGAGCTCCCACAGGCCTGTGTGGTCACACCACCCCGAGATTCCTCTCATACCATAAAGCAAGCCAACTCTGGGAGAGTTTTGTCACCACAATCAGTCTTGGGCTATTCGGCTCTCAGCATGTAAATAAAAATTGCAAGTCAAAATGTATCATTGCCATTATTTTTTTAAGGTATAGCTTATTTATCTGAGACAAAGTGCATTTCTTTACAATCTTTAAACAGTGTTACTTTTGAAATCTTTAAGTGACTTAGTGAAGGGCATGAGCTACATTAGTGCCAGAATTCTGAGAGAAAACCCAAGTTTCTCAACTCATTTTAGAGGTCTATTCATTACCTTATGTTGCTATTTAGGATAATTTTAATTTTAATTTTCTATGGTTAGCTTTAAAACATAATCATTTTTCTAAATATACTAGTGAAATATATTTTTTGCTTTGTAAAATTGAACAGCTATGAAAAGGACTTTTTCAAGCCTTATCATTATTTTAATAACTGGTTTTAAAAATTATGAATCTGTATTTGTAAAAATTTCACACAGAAGATTTAAAACAACAAAAACAACATTTATAAAACCATTTTTCCACCACTACCACCATCAATAAAGTATAGATTCTTTTCAAGGAAGTTATTTATGAACTTTAATTAAAACTTTCTAAGTGACTTTTAACTGGCATTCTAACTATCCCATTCCTTAAAATAATGCAACTATTTAAAATCAATAGGAACTGCTTATTGCAAGTGGCAGTGAACATACTGGTGTATTATCTGTCATCCATATATATGAGTCAGGGAATAAAATCTTTGTAAATCACAATACTCTCTGTATTCTATCCCCAGGACTCTTAATTATAAGCATATATGAACCTCTTATCCCTAAAATAATAGACAATAATAGATATCCTAAAGCAAAATAAGATGCTGGAGTATTTCTAAAAATCACAGATAAACTAAATAGCAATGAATATATTTTTGTGTTATGCTAATTTCATACATGCTAGCTTTTTAATATATAATAACTGCATATATACTATGAAATTTTATTAATATGAACTTCTACGTAAAATAATAGATTTGACAAACATTTATTTTGAGTATGTTTTTCTTTCTGCATTATGTACATACATGATTTTTTTCTTAGATGTTGAGAAGGTATTAAGAATTTTAGGAGTATTTCAGCTTTTCAGTGCCCCAATTAAAACCAAAGCTGAAAGGTCCTCATTTTGTTACCCAAATGTACTATTGACAGCTCACCATTTATAAGACACGCACAAAGATCGGGTTATCATGATTTAGTTGGTAATTAACTGCTTTGGCTGGGAATTTTCTGTGGTTAGGGTAGAATATTACATTTCAAACAAGCTCTAGAAAATTTTTGTTTGTATTCACTATTTGCATGTAGAATGATTTTGAAACTAAAATTGAAGGTTTCTAATTTTATACAGAATGACAGCTATGTATTTCCATAAATGTATGAGCATTTTGATATGAAGCTGTTAATTCTCATCTGAAGTCATAATTGTTCAGTGTGAAAGTAGGCCATGGGAATGAATAATAATAATAATTTGCCTTTTTGAGATCATAGCAATAATACACATAATTTTCAGAGCTGCATATAAGCAAAAGGAGATTTGTATGTAGGCAACCTGACAAGAGAGTAACTGGGGAGAGAATTGTGAATTACTGACAGGTGGATTACCCATCTTTGCAGCCATTTTGCTTCTCTGCTTTTTCTTTCTGCATAACTGTAGCCTCTAGCAGCTCCCTGCCACTGCTTTACTGGAGACTGTGACAAAGGGAGCAAAAGAGAGGTCAATGTAGGAATCCCAAGGGGTTAATACCTTTTATTATAAAGCTCAGTGGCATAACCATTTAGTTGTGACATGTCATTTTTAAAGCAATTCATTTCCTTTAGAAGAATCTACTTCTCTGGGTTGTCAAGAAGTAAAAAGGTTTTTTGTTGTTGTTAAATGATGTTTTAAAATTCTGTCCAATTTATGTTAAAGAAGGTAGCTAGGATGGTAGAGAGTGAAAGACAGTGACACATGAAAAGGAATAAAAGAACACAGCAAGCATAAGGTCTGGCAACAACCATGATCGTTGTTTGGCTGCCAACAGCAGTAATAAGGACGAGTTGTACTGGTTGAGAAAGCTGTTTAATTCAGATGCATCCAATAAAACACACATCCTTCAAAAGAGGTGCAGTGTATAAATTTATATTTTGAGTATCATCCTCACCAACTCCAATCCTGAATGACTCAAAAAGAGTCACAGGAAAGAATGTGTCAAATTGTGGAAATCGGGAGAGATTTTGCCAAAAGTAAAGGGCTGACTGTTTTGTGAATGTATGAGTGTGCATGTATGAGTGATGTGTGTTTTTGATGAGGTAAAACTACATGAGTTCATTTGAGCTCTGTAGCATTTTCTGGTGACCCAAAGATCACTTTCAGTTACCCCACTTAGCGGTAAAGAGTACAGAGTAGGAATCTGCAATCAAAACCAGTCTCTTCTACATTCTATATGTGTGAACCTGGACTATGAGAGGGAATTGCTTTGTAACAGTGATGGTATTACCACTTACACAGGGGACCATCTTTCCTGTGTTCAGATTATCACAGCAACACTCGTTCCTGGTACCTCCCATCCCCTCTGCTCTTTTTCAGACTGTGGTGAGGAGTTTGCTCAGAACCACCCACACTTGCTTGTCTAATTCCTGGGTGATCAACAGAATGCATTTGTAAAATTGCTGCCTGCATTGGAGATGTGGCCTTTGCCTCTGGTATACAGATTCTCCTTAGTACAAAACCTAAGTGGCCTTTATCAGTATTGCATTAGCATTGTGCACAAACTGTTCAACTGCTTTACTCTTGAATTCTTTTCCCTGACCCCAAACAAATGCTTTCTGAATTTAAAATGTGTGATAGGTGGTCATTTATATAAGCCTGGAAGAATACAAGAAGATAGCATTGAAAGAAAATTGTTATTGCACTCTGATCTTGAAGGAAAATTGATTTATTATTATGAAATAACAAACTACTGTTAAGGTTAAAACCTTTCTTGCCCTACCTCAACCTGAGAAAAAGGTTTACTTCCAAGTTATAAACCCATCTGAAGTTTGGCCTCTAATGGAAAATCTGAGAGCCCCTTCACATGTGGCAATGGAAGCCACCGCGCTAATAAAAGGCTACGTTAAAATATGGTCAGAGTCTGCGTGCCACGGTGATTTTCAGCTACAAACTGAAAAAGAATTGGTTGCGCCTGTAATGAGAGTTCAATTAAATGATCATGGGGAAAATGTGAAGGAAATTAAATATTGAACCTTTCGTCACTGAGTCTTTATCTTGAAGGGAATAACGTATGGACTGGTGAAGAGAAGAGTGGAGATCGTGAGATATGGCCTCTCCCCTGTTCTTTCTTTAGAGATAAGTAGCTGTTTTCCAATCAAAGCATTTCTTTCTTCTTGTTTAGTTCTGTGATGACATAGGAAGACACAAGACCACTTGTTCCACACAACATAGAGATGTCAAAAAAGTTGACAGGTAATGCCAGGAAAGCATTATGAACTCTCTGGATGCAACAGTAATAGTATGCACTGTTCATTCTTTGAACTATAGATCAGATGCAATGGTCTACATAATAGAAAATAGCATATGCACATCCCCATGTCTCAGTTCCCAGCAGGAAGTATTGTGGGCAATAATATCTTCCCAGATTCTCTTGAAGTTGATGTAGTATTTTGTCATATTTTCAAGTTATCTGAATAATCAGAAAATCATTTCAGATATTTATATAACAAAGGGTTTTCAGATTCCTTCAGGATATTTCATTTGGTCAAAGCACAACCCTAAAATAGCTTTTCTTTTTCATGTGTGTTATTCTCTTTGCTTAGTACATCTCTCTTCCCCTACACACTTAGTTTGACCTTTATTCTTGCCTCTAAAATTCCCAAATCCAGGATTTCCTAGCTGAAACATCCACAGACCTTGAACAGTGGGTATGATTTGCACCTGGCCAATTTCCAGGGCCATTTGCCAACCTTCCCAGAGCAGTCCCAAAGCTTGCCAACATAGTGGGTGTGTGTGGCCCCCACTGAGGGATCCTAAGGACTCTTCTCAAATTCAACATATTCAAATTTAGAAAGGTTGGGTCTTTCTGATAGCCAGTGCTCAGATGAAATCTAATTATATGATCCCTAAATAAACCCTTTAGCTCTGTCCTAATCAAGTCACAATAATGCCCATCATGCAGAAAAGACAAAATTGTTTCTAACACAGTGTCTCACACCTTGCAGTGAGTAATAAATACTTGATGAATGAATATGCAGGAAAGTGCATTAAATGGCAGGATGCATATTCCACAGCCAAGGTCAGAGCAATTACATTTTTGGAAGCAGGCTTCATGGGGAAGTAACAGTCACCTGAATTGCTGTTCTACTTAGGCACATAAATGAAATGGTTTTGTTTATAATGGAAGCTGAAAACTTGAGGGAAAGTATCCATTTTTACAAATGCTTTTGTTTATAATGGAAGCTGAAAACATGAGAGAAAGCATCTGTATTTACTTTATATATTTACCTAAGTATATTTTACATTATTAAGGCAATAAGAGTTTATTACACATATATAAGTTCATTTTTTGCAATTTCTTTTTTTAATGCATTTCATGTTAGTTCTCTTTTACTGTTTCAGGCTTTGTCAATAGTTCCTGTCATCTCTGTTTTCTGTTTTCATTTTTTTTTCAGATATGTTGTATTCTTTCTAAATGGAGGGTGGGAGGATGAAGGGTGGGAGGTGCGAGACATTATTAAGATTTTCCTATACATATTTGTTATCCATCATTTTTCTTTGAACCTTCAGAATAGCACAGTTAGGTAAACAGTAGTAACCCCAGTTTACAGATCAGAAAACTGAGTAGGAAAAAGTATAAAACTTCCCACAGGTTGAAAAGTATCAGCAGCTGGACGAAACAAAAAGAGAAGGAAGAGATTATTTTATAATACCTGTAGACTGGAATGCTAGCTATGATTCTCCATTGCTAGGCGGTTACCTGCAGGGTTCCTTCCCAGTTCTGCATACTAATTATTGTTCAGGAGCCAAGCGGCAGGAAAAGGTGAGGAAACAGAGGAAGGTGACTCCATCAGGTTGAAGAAGAAGTGAGGAGTAGCAAAGAGGCACTGCCGTGACCTGACAGTAGAAGTCTAAGCTCCCTCAGAAGATATATTGTGCTTGACAACCATTGCAGTAGGTGGCGATATTGTACTGACTTGGAAATTTGGGGAAGCATTTTCTTTTTATAATCTCTAAAGTTAATCTGTACTACAGTTATGTAATTCCTGAGTCCCTGACTCTTATATAACTGATTATATACAAACATTAAAGTTCGACCCAGCATGAGACTCAGACAGGAAATAGGTATCCCCCGTCCACACCTCCCTAAAAAATCAGACCCACCCATAAATCCAAACACCCTTTGTCTCTTCACCTAGATGTGTCCTAGCATCTGAAAACCATGTCCTGAAGTGAATATATTTCCCATCTCAGGCAATTCTTCTTTTTCTTTAACTTTCTTAGTTAAAGAAATCCATCCACCTAGTCACTCAAGCCAGCAAACTGGGCATAATCCTTGCTGAGGCAATGACAGTGCTTCAGAGCGTAGCTTTCCTAGTAAGTGGCCGCTGAGTTCAACTGCCAGAATTTGAAATTTGGCTCTGACACTGACAGTGTGACTTTGAAAAGGTTACTTTACCTCTTTAAGTCTCCGTTCTTCCATCAATAAAATGGAATCATATCTTTCACTTGGTATTATTGTGCAGATCACATGATATAATCCAAATAAAGTGCTTAACGTAGTGACAGGCATTCATTACGACCAAGTAAAAATTAACTGTGGTGATGACCATAACGATTAATGATGATCCTTGACTTTTTTCTCAATCATCCTTCATGAAAGGTCATCAAATTCTGCAGATTCTGAGTACTTCCAGATCTTTCCCTTATGTCTGTCACTTTGCCTTAGGCCCTAATTATTTTTTGTATAATTTTTATTGAACGGGCTCCAAACCTGTTTCTTTACTTCTTGCTTCACCCACCTCCGTTTGTCCTTTATGCTGCCCTAGAAGCACAAATATAATTTGTTTTCCTCTGCTTCAAATGCTACAGTAGTTTGATGACTGTTTATAAATCCCAAACTATTTATTTATTTTTAAAAATGTTTTTATTATTGTTCAATTACACTCGTCCCCATTTTCCCCCATTGCTCTCCCTTCCCTACCCCCCCCCTCCTCCCACATTCAATCTTTACCCCCCCATTGTCTTTGTCCATGGGTCCTTCATACATGTCCCTTGACTTGACCCTTCCCCTTCTTTTCCAAACTGTTTTTTTTTATGTCATAGCAAGTCTTGCATGGGATGGACCCTAAATATTTCTCTAACAACATCCTTGGCCTTCTGCCACTCCCACCCTTATTTCCCATTCATGCAGGCTGTGAATGAAAAGAAGCTAAGGTAATTTCCCCTCTTCATGCCTTTACGTGGGTACTCACTTCTGCCTGAAAAGTCCTGCCAATTTATTCAACTCTCAAACTGTAAACTACTTAAAATCCCATGGGGCGCCTCTACCTCTGCTTTCCTACCATTCTCAGTCCGTCGGAGCAAAGCTGGTTGCTTTCTCCTTTGTGACAGGCTGCATTTGGTATAAACTTCCCTTACTCACAGGTCATTGTGACAACAACAATGCATCAGTAATAAAAATGATGATGATGATGATAAGGATGACATGGCTAGCCTAGTCCTACTGGATGTTCAGATCAAGCACATCACCCAAAGCCTTTGGGGACCACTGGGGAACACCCTCACCAAGAGGTAAAAAAAAGACATACAAGCTAGTTGCAACAATAATTCACTTCCAGAGACTCAAACTTCTAGAAATGGAATAATCCTTGGTAGCCGGCAAGTTTTTTAACCACTTGAATTGAGGGAAGGGGTCTCCAAGACCTTCATTCTCCTGGAAGATTATATAAATTGACCCTTACTCTTTTTTGATGTTCATTAAAGATACTCTCACATAAATACTTCAAAGAGATATAGTATATTAGCTTTTTATTGCTGCCATACAAATTACTACAAACTTAGTAGCTTAAAGTAACACAAATTTATTTTCTTATAGTTAAGAATGAGAAACTCTGACATAGGTTTCACTGGGCTAAAATCAGGTTTCAGCAGGACTGCTTTTTCTACTGTCAGCTCTAGGGTAAAATCTCTTTCATTGTTTTTTAGATTGTTGACAGTGTTTCCTGCAGTTGTAGGACAGCTCCCCACTGAGCTGTCATCTGAGGGTCATTGCAAGCTTCCGGAGGCCTCCCTAATTTACCATGAATCACCCGCTGCCTCTGGTTTCATCTTAAATCTCTCTGACCACAGTCCTTTTGAAACCTAATGTGATCAGGCTAGGCCTATCTGGATATCACATCCGCGAAGTTCCTTTTGCCATGCAAAGTAGCATAGTCCCAGGCTCTTGGGATTAGGGCATGCTCATTTTTGGGGGGCTTATTCTGCCTACCATACCTTAGAAACAATAATTACTGTTAGGCTGGTCCTTCTGAGAGTTAGGAGGTTAATGATATGTGGAACAAAGGTCTTCTTGGTTCTGGGAAATAAGGTAACTCCTATAAATTGAGTCTTCTGAACACCCTATTGTGAGGTGTCTGAAAGAACTGGAGATAGACTTGCATCTCAAGCACAGCAATGATTTGGATGGTGTGGGTGAGCTTCCCGTGCACTTGGAAGGCATTTTACTTCCCTGGCATGTAGGACCTTATTTAGCATGTGTTAGTTTGTTTTACGAAATGCAGGCATCTGGAGCAAAGTTAGTATGTGCTTTCCTAGGAATTCTCTGACATTACCTCTGCTTTTTCATTCTTCTTTCCATTCCAACCCCTCGTTACAGTTCCCGTTCACCCAATGGACATGGGCCTGTTCATTGTAATGTGCTGTCCAGCCCTGAACCTCCAGCTCTCTCAGTCTGGCCTTCTCAACTCGTGTCACTCCCACTCCCTCTCCACACCTAATCGTTTCTGCCTCAGCCAAGAATCTTTGACTCTCAATTCTCATTTCACTCAAACAAATTTACCTTTGTCCTTGTCACACTTTTTCCCCCTTTCTCGAAATGGACTGTCAGTAGGTGTTGGCAAACTGCTCTGATTTCCAGAGGCACTACTAAATATATTTCATTATGCTCCCTTCAGTTTTACAAATCCGTTGTTAAACAAACACACGGGCTGATGCCTACTGCAGTTTGTTAGAACCTAGAAATTTGGATCCAAGTATGGATGGCTAAGATCGGATGAGTTGTTGAACTACTAATCATAGTTCCAGTCACCAAGAGGCATGGCTCATCCTAATACAAGAGATTTTACTTAGATGGTGCACCTTAAATACAGTGACAGTTTGTATTTTGATCTCATCATGTCTATGTTGGTAGAATGTCATACTGACGCCCTCATTTGAATGTAAAACAAGTAAAACATTTTGTTCTAACTAGTGATATCTTAAAAGAGGGAAGCCTTGTTCACTGAACTGACTCAGCTTTAGGGACTCAATTCTACAGAAAACCATAGATTTCTTCTCTCCTTGTAAACATCTATGGCTCATGTTACAAATCAATAATAAAAGAATAGCATGGTATTCTTGCCCCCATGAGTCATTTCAATCAATCAGATTTGCATTTGTAAAAGCTATTGTGTACTGTAAAAAGTTAATAGTGGGAGAAGAAAAAGACTGTAAAATCCATATGGAAAAGAAATTCATTTTGAGGTTAAGATTGAATTACCATGATTTGAGAGAGAAAAACATATCTAATGAAAGGTTATGTCTTAAAAATTAGCTTCCACTGACATTTATAAATGATCATTATTTTCCTGCTAGATCTCTCCTTTATTATATGTACCAGTTTTAAACCTTAATAAAAGATTTAAAGTGTCAAGGCCTTTATGTGTAAGTTTTCTTGAGATGTGTTTTAAGGTCAATATTTTGCCATCTTTTACTCATTTAGATTTTATTTTTATTGCACAGTTTGTACAATTATATTTCATTGTACATTTATACTTTACATTTTGCTTAAGTAAACACAGGGAAAAGTTTTGTTTTTCATTTCTTCTTTTAGTCATGGGGAGAAAAATTACTATAATTTCTTAGTACAATAACAGGCAGTGATGTGGTAAAGCTACCTCATACTGGCTTTAAAGAGCCAATAGCATGTGTCTCTTCCCAATTCTATATTCAGATGTCACGTTGGTAGCTTAAAATGGGCCAGTGGCAATATTCACACTATAGAAATCAACAAATGTTACAAATCAGGCCTTTTCTCCCCCGGAGAGCTGCTTTAAAGCATTAATAGGCATGGAGATGCCATTGATATTAGTGTGTGTGTGTGTGTGTGTACACATATATATACATCTCCTATGACAATACAGTTAGCTATGAGATCTGGGGAGCAAGTAGACTGGTTGTTTTGTTGTTCTTGTCATGTGTATGGTTATTCTTATTTTTTTTACATTCAGTTTAGGGCTTTTTTTTTTCTTTTTATAGTTAACCAGGGACTTATCCTTTTCTGCAGTAAAACTGTCACCATGAACTGTGAATCCTTTTTTAGTAGTAAAGGTGTGCACCAAACCCAAATAGTCACTGTAATGAACAAACTATCAGCTGAAGAATCAACACACTTTCTTAGAGATCCAAGGACTATAAGTAAACTGAACTTCAAAGGAAAAATGAAATTGTCCTGTGGACCATTCAGTTAGAGTTTAAAGAGAACACTGAAAATGATAGTAGCAATACAAATCAAGTGTGATCAGTGGGGTAAGGACTTAGTTGTTTCCAAAAATAATAGAATTATTGGAGAATATTAAGTGTAAATAATTCAGTTTAGAGAGAGAATTATAAAGAATATACATCTCTGAATCTTATAACAAAATAACACACAGAGGAAGCCAATTCTCTGTCTTCTACTTTTCCTCCAGTATGTCCCTTTCAATCTCCATCAAGCTGTGGGTTTCAATGAGTTTAGCAGAGACAAAAAGCTTTAGAGGTTTTGGGATACATAAGATTAAATAACCTAAAGGATGGTCTCAGATAACAAAATATTCCTGAACTTGATATGGAGTCAGAATAGAGTGTGTATTAATGAGTTTTGCAATTAAAATGAACACAGTGACAATTTTGCAAACTGGTAAAAAAATTTAGATTGACTTGCATTCGTAGAATACCTTGATTTAATGTTTAAAAAAACATTTTGAATAAGGCTAAAAGAGGCTGCCTGTATGAAACTCTTCCATTGAGAATATAAATGTTGTCCACTGCTTCACAACTCCTAGTTTAACAAGACTAGCTAGATTAAACCAGGGCTTGATCCACTAGGACTGTTAGGCCAAATGTGACCTACCACCTGATTTATACAGCTCTTGAGCGAAGTATGACTTTTACATTTTTCAATGCTTGAGGGAAACCAAAAGAAGAATATTTTGTAATGTGAAAATTATAGGAAAATTCAAATTTACATAAATAAAGTTTTATTGAGACACAATCATGCCCATTCTTTTCTATGTGTATGGATGCTTTTGGGCCATAACGATAGATTTGAGTAGTTGCAACAGCGATTATACGGGCAGCAAAGCCAAAAATTTTACTCTCTGTTCCTTTACAGGAAAAAAAAAAAGGCTTAAGCTCAGACTTTTTTAAAATTTGACATTTTGATTCTATCCCTTTGATTTCAATCAAGTCAACAAGATCAACAGTTTAAGGATATCAAACTACATAAATTAATTATGAAACATGTAAACAGTAAAATAATGCATATGCAATCAACTAAGTTCGTAACAGATTATGTGTTCAGGTTTCCCTTTCCTCTAGATCATCTCCAGCCAAAGGCTCTTGAGCAACTGGTAGCCTTTTATTTCTCATATTCTCTCCTCACCAAAACACAGAAGATAAAAGGGCAAAGCTCTTTGGAAGTATTAAAAAGAAGTCAGTAAAGATCATGCTCAAGACAAAAAAATAGGAGACTTCTTCATTATATTGTATTTTATTTTACTAAATGCTAAAAGCATTAATTTGTCAAACGTACTTTTAAAATATGCCCAAGTTTTGTAAACTGTTTTGGCATTACTTCAAGTTTTTGATACTAAGAGCCTCTAATGATTGGAATTATCTGGACCTTCTTAGAATTTGACCAAAGCTTTGGATGGATCTGTTGCCTTGTAGATGTGAATATACTCTAAAGTCATTTGTCCTGCTTATATGCAAAGCAGGTAACCAACCAGAGGAAATGAATTGTTTCCAGATTAAGGCTGGCTAAATATAGACAAAAGTAAACTTTGCAAAATCATAGACTTCTCTCCATGAATCCCTTTTTATTACTTTCCTTATTTTTCTAACTGTAGTTTTGAATAACTGTCTCCTTCCCTGTCCTGCATAAGTTTTCTAAGTATGGGGGGAGGAGTAGACATAATTTCACTTCCCATTTTTAAGAGGCAAGATTTTTTAAGAGGCAAGATTTACTTTGAATTATCTATCCAAATTCCAAACTATCTTGAGGTCTTCAGGGTTGAAGATGAAAGGCAGATATGCAAAGCACAAAGAAGCAGAGATTGCATTGACACTGAGACAGGGCAACATTAGTTTCAACCAATAAAGTAATCCCAGTATATCAATAAAACAATTCAGGCTTCATATCACTTCCTTAGCATTTTATCCTGATAGTGGAGCATGTAATATATTCCCCATGGTGCAGCAGAGAAAAATAGGACTGTGAAGTGACTATGTCAAGGTCACAAGAACACACACTAATATAGCCCCATTTTGAGGTTAAGTTTTCTGACTCCAAACCCATATCGTTTGCAACTACTCTTCAAGGAAAACAGTGTAGAATTCAAGAAAAGCACCTAGGAGTGCTCTGTGAGACATTTTGGACCATCTAATTTAAAAACTGTTCAGTCAATGTCATTTGGCTTATCAAAATTTAACATATAAATTTATTTTCCCTCACCTTCTAGGAAAACTCTTTTCCAATGTTTAACATGGGGTCATGACAGAGAATGCATCAGGAATTTACACATACATACTCCTCTTAAGACGTGTGTGTGTGTTATGTGTGGCCCACCATGGTGTGGAGAGAGGGAAAGGAAGATATACAGTTAATGCATAGATTTGCTTTTGAAACCAAAAACTAAAAGATAGAAATAGAAACAATATTTGGAAGTTAGTATGATTTTTTTGGTTGCTGTTATTTGTTTTGTTTCAGCAGCTTGGCATTTCTCTCTGTTGCATGTTAGATTTAAATGATGTAAAATTACACTTAAGTGGGTTTGAAATCTCATTTGGAGTTTATTCCATTTGTTAGCTGCCCCTTAAAGAATATTTCTTATTTTGCTTATTCAAGATTAGCATATTCTGTATATACAATTTAGGTAAATGAGATCCTCATTTCTAGGATTCCCTACAAAGTGAGAAAGGATTCTATTTTGCAAAACTGCAGTGTGAAATAGTGGTATTTCTCTTCATGGCACTCAAGATATTTTTATTTGATCACTGCATTTTAGAAACTATTGGAAAATGATCTGATTTTACACAAGGGGCTTAATTTCTTTTTTAAGAAATGCTGTGAAATTTTATTGATTCACTTTGTGAATCACTGCACTGCCCTTCAAGAGATCTGAGCTGAATTGAAAGGACATATTACAGTTACTCTGTCAGAGTTGGAGCCATTTGACTCACAACATTACACAGTATATATTGAAACTTCAGGTACATTTCACTTGCCTACATTTTTATAGTTAAGCCATTTTAATGACAAGCTGATATAAAAATCTAATGGTCAGATCGCCTGGTGTAGATTTTCGTTATGACAGATTTGCATTTTGCTTGGCATCCAAAGTTTGGTTCCTTACACCAATAGCCCTTGATCACATATTATTTGATTATCCTGATTAGTGTTTACACTTTTTCAAGAAACCCTCTGGTATCCCTCATTCTGCCATATGCTGTATGTCAACTTCTTTTGACATGGATTCTTTTCCTTTAACTTTTTCAAATCCCACAGTTTTCCTTTTCCTTGTGGATAGGACTCAGGAAACAGTCCACTTAGGGACCTCGGCTTCTGTTTGTGGTGTTGGTCTTTCCACATAGATGGGCACATGACCAGCCCATGTTCTCACGTCTCTTCTTAAACGGCGAGGCTTTCAGGATTGACATAGAAATCTGTAGCTCTTAGAACTAAAAATGTGATTTTTAAGACTTTGTGTCTTAAAGAAAAATGTGATATCCCAAAATTTACAGGTTAGCTTTGTTTTATATAGCAATGTTTCCTACTAGTTATTGTTATATAGACTTGCTTTTTATAAGATGGAGCAATCTAAGATTGTATTTATTCTTGCAATGACATTTCAGTAACCAGTGGCTATTCAACCCCATTTTTAAGCTGGCAAACCTCTGACCACTATATTTTAATATTTGATCATTGGATATTTCAAAAGACTAGCTAGCCTTACTCTTTTTATTTTTTATTTTCCATTGAGGTGAGCATAGAGAAGACATGGAATAGTGAATTTGGACTTGTTTCTGGGCAACCTGAGACCATGACTGTAATTGTATTAGTCCATAACTATTTTGGGAACCCACATCATCAAGCCTAAAGATGATATCAGGAGCATTCATTTAATAAATATCTGTTTTGTGAACTACTGTGTTCCAGACACTGTTCAGGTATTGGAAACAAAACAAAAGTGAGACTCACTACTTATATTACAGATCTGTCATAAGGCAAGATAGATAAACACAAATAAAGTACCATGTTATTAGTACTATAATAAAAATGCTATACAAACTCTTGAATTTGCACATAAAAGAGCTTTGAATCAGGGTATTCTTTGCAGTACAAAGGACACTATGCCCCTAGTAAATGTTTAGAAAAGTTTAGCACAAATCTTGACACAGAGAAGAAACTTATAAACAGTGGCCAGGTCAGGAAGGGCATTGTATGTTCTTACAAGGAGTTTATCCTGGGGACAAAAGGGCACCACTGATAGGCTTTTAGTAGGTGTGTACATGGCCTACTAAATCATATCAGATCCACAATAAACCAGAGAGAAACCAGTGATTAGATCTCAGGAAAAGAGATTTGAATGAAGAGAAGGCAGTGGTTTGGAGAGAGAACAGACCAGAGCAGACTTGGCTACTTGACAGAATGAGGGTGAGAAATGGACTTAGTCAAGGTTAACCATGGCTTCAAGAGATGATGAAATTTTTATCTTAGGACATATCCGTGCTTATGAAAAAAAAACCAAAACTTCTGCATGATAAAGATAATTTCATCTTTGTGTTTCGATTATAAAAATATACAAAATATTTATATGAAATATAAACATAGTTCTTGAAATTCTTTAACAAGCAAAGCTTTCTAGTACTGTATTTTCATATTTCCTTACTAGGAGGGGCAAATGGAAGCTGCAGATTAGGAAGAGGTGATTAAAAAGTGAGAATTATCCATTGGTGAGTCAGGCCTACATCATCAAGGCAGTTGTATTCCAGGTACAGGATAAAGAAGAGAAGGTAGGAGCTGTACCTGAGGGTATATACCTTCTGAAACAATTAAGCGGCTGCTGAAAGCTGGGACAGTTTGTCTTCTATTTTAAAGTCTCAAATGAGCATTGGTGTCAGTCTCAGCCAAATTCCCTGAAATACTGTCATATATTTCAGGGAGTTGTAAGGGGATCTTTTATTATTTCCTTTCAAATCCTGATATGCCCTCTAGAAGTTGGTTTTAAAATACTTGTAGTCTTTTTTCCCCACAGAACATACATAGAAGACATTTCTTCCCCATTTTTAAGTAGCCACAAAGTTTACTTTTGAAGTAGAAATACACTTTTCCAAGAAATTTTGAAGGTGTTGTATATGATAGTACAATTGGAACTTTAAGAACTTTGTAACATATTCAACTTGCATGATTTTAGGCTGCCAATTTTATTTTATTTTTTGAAAAGCCAAATGAACAGAGGTTTTTAGTTTACAGACAAATTCTGGTGGGGTTTTTTTATAGCCATCAATATGCTAGTTCATTATTGCATGGTCTTTTAAAAAAAAATAAAAGTAGTACAATGTAAAAATCCCCCTTTCTTGTTTTTTTCCCTATTTTCTTTTCTTATTGCTCCCTTTCCTGTATTCATTTTTTAGTCCAAATAACTATTTTTGGGGATATTACATTTAAAGCATGTGCTAGCCCTGGAAACACAAAAAGAGTGAGAGACTATTCCTAGTGCCACGGGGCTACAATCTCTTTCTCACCTGCTTCTTTCTTTATAATCTTCACATTTTTTTGGATCTTGCTTAATATTTTCCTGCCTCTTAGCTCATACATGGACTATAGGAGATTGCTTATGTACGTATGTGAGTACATAGCACTTACTTTTTTCGTTTAGATTTCAAACAGGCAAGCTCAAATGTGTGACATGTAAGCCTACTGAATGCTTCTCTGCAACCGTGGCAGCCAGAGGAGGACGTGGATGGCACGGCTTTGCGTGCCTTCTCCTGGGCCACTTCTCCCTCTGGGAGGGGATGCCTTGGCCCAGATCTGACCACATGAAGTATGTGTGCACTTGTGGCTCTGCTTGACAGCCAAGCAGATAAGCGACGGGGATAAGAAAAATGACAACAAACGCAGAACAAGAGGGAGCTTCCCACGGGGAGATGAAGGACGGGCTGACTAACACATGCGCACAGAGCTGCAGACAGTGCAGTGCTCCCTTCCGAAGACCATGCTGCACTGGCTTTCCAAGCCTCGCGAAGGCCCTGCTACTGCCACTTCGCATCTTCTTGGGATGGAGATTCAGTAAGAACTTTGGAAAAGCAATGTTTTTTAGTCTCATGGAGTTTTGAACCCCCTTGATAATAAAGGCAAGTTCTGGCTACCTGCCTGATTGGTGAGAAGCAATTGGTAACAATTCCAGAATCTCCCTATGCACTTGCCCAAGCTCTCTTTACCAAGTGGACCACCTCCATAGCAGGCTGAGGCCTCGGAACTCCGAGGTCTATTCTTATAGGTTCGAAAATCTATTAATTTTCTATAGACAAATGATTGCAAATTTCTTGGATATTTTTTTATTTTTGTTTTACTCAGGTTGAATTTGCAACTTCAGTCCAATCGTTACAGTGACTCCAGAGTGAGGAGAGCCAAAGATTTTGTGTTATCTTCCAACCCTAATTTGTACTCCCTGCTTAGAGCAATATGTTAAGCATTATTCCAAAGCTTTACACTGGTTCACTGAGAGAACTCTAGAACATTAGGAATACATTCTATAGGCCAGGGAGGGGAAGGATAGCATGCATTCCTCACATTTCTCCTTCTTGGTCTAGCAGTCTCCTAAATCTGTTAAGAGAGAGAAAGGTAGACCTCTTGTGTGGCTCTCCCTGGGGCATATGCAGTCTAGTTGAATGCTGGCTGTGAGTTACTAGGTCTGGATGTGAGTACTAGGTCTGCCAGTGACGATGCATCGATGTGCTAAGAAATATATCACTTGGGGCATTTCAAGTAAGCACAGAAATGTCTGGTAAAAATAACAGAGGACATGGATCCAACAACACTTTTTCCAGCTGATTTGCCTCTATGATTGCAAGGAAGTCTCAGCACATGATCTTTCTTTGTGCCAAAATGGATGTCACTGACCTGGTAGGATTTGTGAGGTTCTGAACATCCTTGTCCTAACAGAAATAAAAATCTTGTCCATCGATTTGTGGGTGGTCCTTGGAATTTAATCACGAGGACTCTATCCTTATGGAATACTAAGGAAATTGAGCTCTGTTATATAAATAGATTGTAGAATTTAAAAAATCTTGGAGTGAAAAAAGACATTAGGATCATCAATTCCACTACTGTTGTTTTCTAGTTGAGGAAATGGTGGTGCCTTAACCAATTGGATCTCTAATTTTGAGAGAAGAGAAAACTAGAATTTATTCACTAGTTACTACCAACTATGTTATATATTAAGAAGCTTGAGAGTAGAAAGTTTAAGAACTAACAAGTTTAAGGTCACACAGGTAAATTAGTGTTATAGTCAGAATGTGAATCCAAATTTGGCTACTATGCATGTGTGCTCTCTGCATGAGGTCACCTTGGTCTCTGTTTTGTTACCATTCTCCCTATCTACTCTCCTGCCTATCCAGTTTACCTACTGTATATATTCCTCAAATGAAGTCTCATCTCTGTAGCTTTCCGCTTAGTAAGCACCTGATAAGCAAATTGATGACTTGAGTTAATAGTTGGTAAGAGCCAGTGCCTCTAACACTTGCTTCATGCCTACTTTGTGATAGTCTCTAGAGATATAAAAGTGATATCAACCCTGCATTGAAAAGTTCTAGCATAGAGTATTGCTATGCTGCCATATATCTAGACAACCTATTGCTTTTTGTAAACAAATTTGTGATCAAATTATAGTAACATTTACATCATTCCCAACACAGAGCCAAAATGGTGGTTTTGGGGGCTATTTCAATTCTGTTCCTTCTGTAACACTATGTTTCTTTCCCTTTCTATTTTTTTTAATAAAGTATTAAAAATACCTACCTTATTAAGGCTATCTTTAATTAATTAATAACCACTTGAAAAGGTTTTTGAAAACCTCAAATACTAAGCAAATTGTAAATTGTTTTTTCTTATAGCTTTTGGCATTTTTCTCCCATAGGAACAATTGAAGGTCTTTCTCATCGTCTGGGCTAGTCATCATTAAAACCTAAAGAAATAGAATTGGCGACATAAAATATCTACTTATAACCAGTCAGGCTCAGCAGGCAGGCCTCTAGCTCTGCTTCATTATTAAAAAAAAAAAATGCCACCACCAGCATTTCTTACATCCTTTTCTGAAAAGATTTTTAAGTGTAAGAGATTTTTTTTCTCCCAGCAAGTTCTTGTTATTTGGATTGAAATATTATATCAGGTGATACCCTCTGACTATGAGGTACTATTTATTTAATATTTGATATATTTTAAAATTGAATTTATTGGGGTGACATTGGTGAATAAAATTATGTAGGTTTCAGGTATACAATTCTACAATACATCATCTGTATATTGTGCTGTGTGTTTACCACCCAGAGTCAAGTCTCCTTCCATCACCATTTATCCCACTTAAGGCACCATTTAAAATGTCTATTGTCCCTTCCTGTTGGTGGAGAACAGAACATTAATCGAATTTCCAGAATTCCAGAGGATTTTAGAGTCAAGGACAATTATTCTCCTTTCCCGTGTCCCTATATTTCTGTCCTTGAGCAGTCATTTTCCCTCTTTTTATCCCATATAAAGAGTTGACAGTGACTCTGAAAGAAAACAGTATCCTAGAGAAGGTGTAACTTATAGTTGTTCCAATTATATTTTACCTTTCAACCTACTGTTCATCTAGCAGGAGAAAACGTGGCACATTCTGGAGAAATATTCATATATGCCAGTTAAAGCTATAAGTATAAGAGAATAAGAAAGTATTTATATGACTAAAGTAGAAGAAATATTTAAATTAAAATATCTAGGCTAGTTTGATTGCCTTGAAGACATCACACTCATCTCGTAGTTCTCAACCCAGGGCTGTGTATGAGAACCCTGTGGAAACTTTTTGCAACTTCCCAGTGATGACCTTCTACATACTTTTTGAAAGTAATTTTCATAATATTTAAAGGGCTACAAAAAATGTTTACATTTTCAAACCATGTAATCTCACTAGTGATAAATTATCCTAAGGAAATAATTCAAAATATGAAAAAAAGCTACATGAGAAGAGTTCAGAGTTATTTATTACACATAAAATTTAAATAACATAAAATTTAATGAACAATATTAATTTCTGTTCCCATCACCCCACACCTAACAATGTACCACCACCTGCTGTGCTGAGGTGGAAGCGTGTCGAGTGCAGAGTTGGCTCTGGAACCAGACAGAATGTTCTGGTGGCAGGTACCTGGGGACTCTAGGAAGGCTGGAAAAGTCTGGGGCAACTAATATTTATGTTATTGCTGAAATTATATTTTTAAAAAAGAGACACTGCTTGTAAATGACCAGAAGAAAATAGGAAATAACGAAATAATTTGTCTTGTTGAAAGAACAGAATTGTACAATAATTATTGTTCTTTCATTTTGAATTCTGTTAGTGTAATTTTAATGTCTATACAAACGATTTTAATGAGAACTATTGCCAAGCTAACGATATTTTTTAGCTTTATTACTTTATCCAAAAATTAAAATGTAGTAAATTCATCTGGTCAGACTCAAGTAACTTAAACCCAGTGCCTTAAGAGTTACCAGTTTCTCAACTTTCACAAAGTACCGTTTCCTACCAGTTGGACAGGAAAATAGATCATTCTTTCATTACTAGCATACATTTGGATTGGGACATTATCTCCCAAGATTACTGTTATTCATTTTTAGGAAATGACTAGCATATGCATTTTATTATATTAGTCACTAAGTCGGGAAGTCTTTTTGGAATGATTCAAGGCAAGAAGGATTTGTTTGAGGGAAGTGGGGAGGCTGAGTTAAAATATCGAAAAAGCAGAGACCTAGTATTTGGCAACTGGAAAAGAAAAACAATACAAGCTTCAGCTGAACCCTGGGCTTCATTAGTCAATAATCCTAGCAGTCTGTAGGCCTTCTTTCCCTTTTGAATACCCTTGTTGATAAAATGCTTCCAGGGGTCTACTTTGCAGGTCACCCTTTATTATAAGACTTTTCAAACAGAATCATTGCATGCTTTGGGCCGTTTCCCAATGTCTAATTCTAAAGGGAGTATGTGCATGTGTGTGTCTTCTGTGCCAGGTGTAGTTCTTGGCATCCTAGACCTTACAAACCTTCTATCAAGACTCACTTGTTCAGATCTCCACTATTGAGCAATCAATTCACCTGAAATGTTGCTGGTGGATTATACTGTCATCTCACTTGCTGGTAATTACATTTCAACCTGGACTCCTCAAGGTCAAGAGAGCTTCCTTGCTTCCACCCACTATACACACTCTCATAGTGAAGACACGTTAAGTAAATGGGTGAGAGATTTATTAACCCGTGGACCTCCTAGTCTCAAACCTTAAAGTCATTGCAGTCTTGACAGGCACTTGAGACCGCTGGGGTTAAGGAGGGTCAGTTTCTTTTTTCTCTGTCCTGATTGTTAACAGTTCAGTGGATGCAGTGCTTCTCAAATATTAATGTGTTCCTGAATCACCTGGGTCCTACTAAAATGCTGATTCTGTTTCAGTAACGCTGGGTAGCACTTCTGATTCTGCAGTTCTAACGTGCCCTCAAGGGGGCAGGTTGTGATATTTATCCATGGGCCGTACTCTGAGTAGCTGGGGCAGAAGAGAAAAACACAAGCATATGATATTTTCCTACAACAAACTGAATATCAGTCTTCATTTTCCGTGCTGGTAATTCAAGTTGTCATTCTAGTGTAAAATTTGAAAATTGCCACCAATTTATTCTGCTATATAGAAATTCTATTTTTCTTTCTTCTTTTCTTATTTCACACAGAAAAAAAATGGGGATGCCATGTTCTCAGCTAATGTGTATATGATGTAAATAAATACTTATGTACTTCCTCGGGGAAAAGAGAAATAATTAATTTGGTGGTGCCGTAGAATTAAAAATCTGTATTTGAAGTCAGGTACTTGATTTTAAGTGTGGGCTCATGGGCTGATTTAATTTCATTGTAATATTGGCAGTTTTCTTATCTTCTCAAATTGTTCTGTATCATCTGTAAAATGGGTACGAAGTGCTGAAGATTAAAAGAGACAATTTATGTGAAACAACACACAATTTTGCATAGTTGCTAAATATTGATTATTCAGTGTTTTTATGTACTTTGTCTGAAATCACAATATGTTTTATTGCATTTCACACACAAGTATCTTTGAACTTCGTTAAAGTGCAAAAGTTAGAGTAAATTTAAAAAAAGAAAAAAACCCTCCTGAATTCACTGTACCTCTAGAGAGAAAATAAACTGTTATAAATTTACAGAGAATTTATTAAGAAAGTAATCTCCCAAACAATAAAAACGTGCTAATTTTTGAGAAATCATTATTTAAGCTATTACAAGCTCTAGTGCTTTTATAGCTAGCATTTTTTCCTCTAGCTTTGCTAAATCTAGTAGTTTATCTCAATTATTAAGTGACACTAATATGTAAGTATGTAAGAGGTGAAATAAATCCATATTAGCCTTGCATAGAATGGCTTGTAAAACAATGATCAAACTTCATGAGAATGCAAAAATACTCCTGAATTATAATAATCATTCAAAAACACTGACACATGTATATAGTAAGTAAAAAATACTACTTTCCTTTCACTCTTCCCCAATATATGTAAATGTTAGCAAGCCTACTAAAAAGGTTGAATCAGAGATTAGCTCAAAGCTGTCAAGGAGAATATCAAAACGGCACCTTCTAGAGCATGTAGGCAAACCAAATACTTAGTGGAGACAGGCTAATTTATCATAGTGTGGTTGCGATGGCAACAACAGTTCTTGGTGCCATGTGACCCAGAGCAGTTTCTGTTGACTGACTCTAGCTCACTGTCAATTCAGCAAAGGTTCCACTGTTTCCAGTGAAAGGGAAGAGAGAGCATTGATACTTGTTGAAAAGGCATAATAATAATGGTGTATCTCAATCCATGAAAGCCTTCCTTTGTCTCCTTGACATTTATTTTTATTCTGGCTAAAGGGACCCCTCTAATTTTTGTTATACAAAGGCCCCTTATTTATTCACAGATTAAATATGTGTTTCTCTCTTCACTAAGAAGTCCATCTATGCCAATAAAGTTGCAAAGAAGTCTTTACATCTTCTATCATAACAATATTTTATTTTTAATGTGCTAAATTATGAACGACAATTTTTCTAATGTTTTTCATAAAACCACAAGAAAGCTGGTTATGTGAAAAGTGACTAATAACTAAATTTCCCTGCATATAATTTTCTCAAATATAAATAAGTGGAAGCTGATGGTGCTCTCCTCCGATCCGAAAGAGGCTGAGATCTTTAGGGAAGATAGACAATAGGTTTGCACATAGTTTTTGTTTCCTTTTCACTGTTATTTTGATTGCTGGGTAACTAACAAGAGTTATAGAGATAGTCACACTCTTTGATTCAACAATTCCACTCTTGGGATTTTATCTTGAGGGAATTCCACTAAAGAAAGAGTCCTATGTCACAGGGGAAAAAAATGAGATTGGGAATGAGACAGACACGAATTTGAAATCCAGGTTCTGCCACTTGTTCACGGAGCGCCCTTGGCCAAGTATTTTACCTCCATGAGCCTCAAGTTCCCTCATTTGTAAAACAGACTTGAGAGTATCCACCCTGAATGGTGATTGGGAGCCTTATAAATCACATGTAAGTGTCTGGTCTGTGCCCTGTGTATCTATCAGAGCTCTCAGTGTGCAGTGCTTCTCAGTGCAGCATCATTTGTAAAGCAAAATCTTGGAAACAATCCATATGCCTTGAATTGGAAAATGGGTTAGTAAACTCTATATTACAAAATTAGGTGTATTAACAGAACTAAATGAGATGTAATTATTTAAAATAATTACTTCCGATAAATATGACTTTGGAGGAAATTTTATGACATAATATAGTATTACAAAGAGCAGAGGTAGTAGTATGGGCTTTAAACACCCTATCATTATATAAAAATATATATAAGAATATGAAGAAGGTAAGTTACCACATGAAGTGAATATAGGTAGTATGGTAATAAGTGACTACTGTATTGATGTGAATACCTACTTTAAGGCACTTTATTATTCTTCAATTGAAAAAATGTAGTGGAAAAATGAGTGTGGAAGGTTGGAGTGGAGAGGAGAGCATTTTCAATGGCCTGCAGCAACCAGAATGCAGCTTAGTCTCCTCTTTCTTTTTCACTTAAGAATACCCATTCACCCAAACTCCATGACAGGCACGAAAATGTGGCTCTGTTAACACTTTTGAACATTTCCCTTATGTCCCTAGAGCAGTGTTGCTTCAAGTGAGAACTGGAAAAGAATTTACAAGAAAGAATTCATGTGTGAAAGAATTTCAGTTTATGCACCGAGGAGACAGAGTAAGTGGGGAAGAGAAAGAGTGAAAGCAATTTGCAAGGTTGATTAAAAGGTGGGTTTGCATTTGGAATGCATTTTCTTCCGAACTTAGCACTTAGACCGTAGAGACCCAGGCACATGGGAAGAGCAGCTGTAAGTCCACATTCTAGGGTTTTCCATAGGGCTAAAAGTTTATTATAATGTCAAACTAATGATCATAGGGACCAAGAGACAAGTGATTTTCTAGCTGAGTTTTTTAAGTGGCAGTGGAGCGGTTCATTGAGTGCCAGGCTCAGTGCTGACAGCCCAGGAAGGAGTGAGGGAGGCAGATAAGAAGGCATTGACAGAGGCAGCTGGGTAAGTCTTGCAGTGATGCTGACATGCTCTCCACTCTCAACATTCTAGCTATACTGGCTGGTGTCCAGGTACCATTATCTGCTCTGGCAAGGATGGGCCGCATTTTATTTCATGCGAAAAGTATGTCAAGCAGAACTCAGTAATAGCCAAAAAAAAAAAAAAAAAAAGTGGTGGTGGGGGTGGGTCTTGATGTAGTTTTACAGTATTCTTATCTAGACAGCTCTGCTTTTAACCAGGAGGTGATACTTAATTTACCAGAGGAGTCTCTGTTAAATTTTATGGTTGCTGTTTTAAAACAGAATATATACTGAAAAAGATTAAAAGAGTAGTCTGAAGCTCCATCCTGTTGGTTTTAGTAAAAGTTCTGTTCTCATTCAACATTAGGGTCCCCTCCGTAGGCCAGAATATACCACATACCAGTAGACTTTTATGATACACTCAAAACAAAGACAGGGTATTAAACTTCAAACAAGTGTGGATGCCACTTGAATTCTCATTGACAAGTCAATGTGGCCTCTTGAAATTTGGAGGCCCTGCCCTTCCTATGATTCATGAGCCATATCTTTGGGCTTTGCTTCTGCCTCTCTAGTCACTCCCAGAGCCATCTCTCCTTGAGATCTCATCACTCTCTGGCATGTGGCTAAAGAAATTCCCATCGCTATGATAGCTGTAGACAACTCCTCTCCCCCAGATCCCTGCAGAAATCACTTTTGAGTTAGAGGGCAATAACTGCTCCACTTTAACCTCCTTTTCCCTCTCATTCCCTTGGCCTCTTTCAAAGGTTTAGGTTTTTGTAAGACAAAAAGCTAATAAGACTTATAGACTCTGCCTGACTTTTGGTCAGCCTTGCATATCTCCTGAGTCAATGAAGAAGCAGAGAGGCTTCTTGAATACAGAAAAGGAAATTAGAAAATGCAGGGATAAAAAAGTTAATATTACCTATTAAGATGTATACCTTCATGGTTTAGGACATAATATTTAGTAGAGAAGTTGTGTGAGTGTGTGTGTATGTGTGTGTGTTGTTGTTGCTATGTCAAAGTGAAAGCAGAGACATAGACACCAGAGCAAACATGAATCACTACAGAAAGATTATCCGGCTGAGCGGAGTATCGGGGATTTGAGTTCCCTGATACAGGCCTTTCACGCTAATGCTAAGTCAGCTCTAGGTCAGTTTCACAAATCAATAGCTGTTTCACGGTTATTGTTTTCTGACTCTGATTAAAGCTAAAAGGGCATCATACTCTGTGAATATGTTCATTAGATCATATGTCTGTATTTGAATGTTGAATGAAATTTTATTTTGAATGACAAACTTTTAGATTGAGAATTTTAAAATAATAGATAAAATTGTTAATACTTGCAACTTTTTTTTTTTAATCATTTACCCCTTTAGTTTGACTTTGACCACTTAGATTGCCTAGTTAGGGTAGCATGCCAAGAACACATGCATGTATTTCTTAGAGGCTGGCCAACCTTATGCCATTCCATAATTATAGATTGTACCTCCAACCCAGCCTGCCAGTTTTAAATGCATTCTTCTAGTCTCAAGGGATATTTTGTAAGAGCATGTGAGCAAATCAATGGAAATCAATACCCTATTGGAAAAAGTTCAAATTTTATGACCTACATCTCATGAGTAACTAGCATCTTTGCATATGGCAGACATAATTAATTCGTTCATTTTTGAGTGTAGCTGTCTACATGCATGTCAGGTTAAGACAAATTTACATTAAAAACATTGTTTACACATGACAGATCAGTAGACTGAAATCTGTATCTGAAGGCAGGAAATGTATTGCTCTTGAATAACATTGTAACACTTTTCCATATTTTCCAAGATCTTTCAAGAAGGAAAAAAAATTATATCCTCTTGCTAAAGATTTATCAACTTACAACTAATCAGGAAACTTCTAGAATTACTTTCACCATTAGTAATTCAATCTATTAAAATAAGAGAGCCATTCTAGTAAATGTGTCAGAAATACTAGTAGGGAATACAGTGAGAAGCTCAAGTCATGTAACTTGTCATCTGCTGCTCCCCTGTTCAGGTCTTGACTAGACTTCTAATTACTTTTCAAAAACCATAGTGATATGCTTTTGTCTTCTTGTATTTCCAATGTCTAGGTAACACTTTTTTCAGATTGATGCTCACATCTGAAGCCTATCCTAGTCCTTCTTATTCTTTTCTGATTTATTTTTTTGGGGAGATTATAATATTATTTTAGGCTGAATCAAGATTGTGGGAGAAAAGCAACAGAGTTTAGAACATTGATGTCATGAGAACATTTTCACTCCTCCAATTATGTTTTTATATCTGTGAAATTTAGGTATTGATTCTCTCCATCTTAGATTTCTTGTGTACATGAGATCAGATAAGCACATTATATAAACTAGAACAGGGTAAGCAGATAGCACATAGTAAAAGTTAATGCGATTGTAATTACTTATTATGGTCATCAGACATTGGGAAGCCTGAGACTAATTGCCATTTTAAGGTTAATGAGCAAACTATAGGAAACTGTGATGATACCTGATAACTAGGTCATTTCAGGTTGCAACATATCCTGAAACGTTAAATAAGTACAGTTAAAATTCCATGTAAAATATATTAAAATATTATACATTCCATAATTAGGAGATATTAATACTGTATTGAAGATATTTCATATATATATATATTATTATGAAGCTCCAAACACAATTAGTAAAATGCCCTATGTCATGCTAGAAATATTTGTTCAATCACTGACTCATTCATTTATTAATCACCATAAGTGGAGGGACATTGGGAGCAATGAAATAAGTTCTAACTGAAGGAAATAATATACAAGGAGGCACATAATTACAATAAAGTCTAGTTATAATGTTTAGTATCAAATAATTGGATGGATGTAAAAGTTCTTTGTAAATGTTGTCATAATAGTGACAATAAAGGATTGTGTGAAAGCCATTAGGTAAGGTGTCCACTTAATCACGGGTGACCTTTAAGACAGCAAATTCAGCAGAATGCCTCCTTTAATGATATTTTTAATTATTGCAAAGACTACAGAGATACATATTTTAGTGAGAATCATACAGAATATTTGGAAAGTGGATATGAGGCTATCTTTTTGTAAAAGTGCTTGAATTTGACCAGACTGAAAAAAGGAATGGATGTTCTAGTTCATTAATATGATATCCTAGTATTGTGAATTTGAAGGTTCACTGCCTCCTGGAGAATGCTGAGAACAAATCTAAAGTGTTTTAATCAGTATAGTTTTTTGAAGATAAGAGGAAGTAAATGTTCTGGATGGTTTCCCATGATTAGACCAAACTATTAAAGGAAGCCGAGAGCAGGAAAGCAAACTTGTTTTGTGTCAATATGGATTTTTGGTTTGTTTGTTCCCAACTTCAGACTACAATGCAGAATAAGCTGATTTCCAACACCCTGCTTAACTGAGTGAGGATGATTTAGAAAGAGGCAGAGATACACATTGCTTAAAAACTGGAAATCTGAGTAAGTGCAGTCCAAAGGATATTTTGGAATCTACATAACAGATACTAGGGCCAAATTTGGAGATAAATGGCTTGGTTTATAGAATTCGATTTATTTATTATGTATAGAATTATTTATTATTATAGAATCTGGTTTATTTTACTCTATGAGGAGAAAGTTCATACATTTTATCATAACTAAGTTAGGAGATGATAACTTTTTGGATTATTTTATATGAGTATTTCTCCAGATTGACATTTTATAATAAGTATTAGAGTCAGTCACACCTGGAATTAAATCGGCTGTAATTTTAGACAAAGTTTGTGAGGCTTAGGACCTCATTTGTAAAAATGGGAACACTAGCACATATAAAATATGATGTGTGATGGTAACTGGCACAAGACCAAGCACTAAGTCAATATTCAGTAAGTATAAGTTAAATTTCTTTCAATTGCTTATATAATAGTGGTGCTTTACTACTTAAGAAAAAAAATGGGACCTAGAACATTGGTTGAATACAAAAGCAGATTTTATAAAAATAAAAAAAGGTAAATACAATAAATCTTTTTTTACCTCTAGATTTTTCTTATATCTGACCTACAAGAGTTGGTCCTGAGTGATGGGTAGATCAGTTACTCACTATTAAACCAAGTGTTCAGACCCAAAGTGAGCCAGAAATTCTCTGGTGCCTGATGGCTTCCACCTTGTTTGAGAAACCTTATTTCTATAACAGGATAAGCTATCATCGTCTTAAATTAGGATGGAGGCACCTGGAAATTCTTTTCACAGGGCAACCTCTTGTTATTCAGCTTTTTGTTTTGCTTTGCTTTGTTTTGTTTCCTTATCTCAATTTATCTTTGGTGAATGATGTGAAAATTTATATCACTAGGCTATGGTTCAAAACCTTTCATTTCTTGTTTTGTTTGTCCTTTTCCAAGTTAAGTGCAAAGCTAGTCTCTCATCTGAACATCCATCTCAGGGTTTTCTCCAGTATTAAATGAGATAATGTAAGTAAACTGCTTAACTCATTGGCAATTGTAAGTTTTGATTTTTTATTAATATAAACAATATATTATTACTTACTAATATCTTCCAAAGCATGGGATTCATAATTTCTGCAATACATTTTATATGGGATCTTAACTATACTAATTTAATGCTTTATGATGTGTTGCCACATGAAATGCCCTAGTTATCAAGTATCATCACAGTTCTCTATAGCTTGCTACAGATCTCCAAAAGGTGTTAAACACTAGAATTTTAAAATGCATAGGGCAGTAGCCTCTTCTAATCCATTTCTTGTCTTCACTGATGGTATTAGTTTTCTATTGGCTCTGTAACAAATTACCACAAATGTAGAGGCTTCAAACAACAAAAGTTTATTATCTTAAAGTTCTGGAGGTCAGAATTCTTAAAATCAATCATGTTGGCTGCAGGGTTGCAGTTCCTCTCAGAAGATCTAGTAGAAAACATATTTTCTTGTCTTTTCCGTCCTCTAGAAGCTGCCCGTATCCCTTGGCTCATAGCCCTTTCTTTCATCTTCCAAACCAACAACTCACCATCTTCAGATCTCATTCTCTCTCTCTGGTCTTTTCTTCTATTTTCACATATGTTTCTCTAGTCCACCCTCTCCAGCCTTCTTCTTTCCTTTCCATAGGACTCCCATGATTTACTGAGTCCACCAAGATAATCCAAGACAATCTCCTCATTGCAAGACCCTTAATTGAGTCACATCTGCCAGATCCCTTTTATCTTGTAAGGTTGGATATCCAAGATTCTGAGGGTTAGGGTATGGTCATCTTTGGCAAGTCATTTTGTCTACCACAGCAAACTTAAAGGAAAATCTATGTCTTCCTCTCAGGCCATAGAGGGCAAATCAAGAGAAAAGTTCAAGTTTAATGTTTTCATATTTCACTTTACAAACAAAAATCAAAGAGGCAATTTGTCAAAAGTTACCCTTGTGGTAGAATCAAGAGTTTGGAACAAGCCTGCCCAATTCCCAATTTCACCCTATTAACAAGCTCATGCTTTGCCTATAACTTATTGTATCTTAACTAGAATGGTTCAAAAGGGTTCCTAAAATGTAAATATCTTTAAAGATTCCTTTGTAATTTTACATAGGTAATTGCTTATTTATTTTACCAATGAGCTTAACTTCCACTGAACTGAAAATAAAAAAATGCAAGCAGAAAATATCATTCTATTACATGTGCAGCTATTAAATATGAACAGTTTTGTGAAAAAAATGACTTTTTCATAACAAAAAGTTAATGCTTTCTTAAGATTTGCATAAATCTTAGAAGATTTGTAATTGATATGAAAAATATGTTAATATGGATGCCAGAGAGCTTCACAACTTTGTTTAATGAAACAAGCATACTGAGATGCTATTTATTATTTAACTTTTAGTGGAAGGGACCTAGGCTGCAAACTGCCCTGAGTAAGGATGAGGTATTGAGACATATCTCAATTATTAGTTCCAATATTTCTAATATTGTTTTCCAGTCTAAAAATACTGAACACAAATACTTCAAAGAACTAAAGTGAAATGGAAATAAAATAAGATTATTATTCATGGTTCTCAGGTGTCCTACTCTACCTATGTAGTAACCTAGTCTACTGATATTTCCAAAAAAAATCAGATAACTGACCCTTTAGATTGAATATAAATTAAATAATTACATTAATTCCTAAAGCAGGTCTATTAGAAAGATATTGGAAATATGCATATGTTATTTCACCATTGAGAGTACTCATAAAATAATGAAAAGTATGATTAATCTTGTTAGAGTTAAAAATGCTAACCTTTAGTTCACTGGAGATTTGGACTAAATATTGTATCTTATCATCAAAAAAAAAAAAAAGGCACAGTTTAACAAAAAAATCAACCCAATGTAACAGGTGTGGATGTGGATTGTTCCTGGTTGAAATAGTTACCACAACATCCACCAACACACTACCTTGGCTGTTTTCATCCTTAGCCACCTTCAAACTTGTGAAAAGGTGCATGTGCCATCTCATTTGTTGTAACTCCTCCCAAACTCAAAATAGAAGCCATTAGCTCATCTTACTTTTTAAACAGATATGCCAATCTCTGGCCTAACCTATAGGTTTTAAGCTGTGCTTCACAAAGTCCTCTTCATTTAGGAACCACCTAAATGAAAGAGGAAGGGTTATTGAGGAAAGGAAGGGTTAATTCCCCAGGCCTCCCAGCAGAGTTTTTCAATTCTTAGTTTGGAGAGAGAAAAAAAGAAAGAAGGGAAGAGAGGAAAGAAGAGGAGAGAAGGGGAAGGGTGAGGGAAGAAGGGGAGGGGAGGGGAGGAGAGGAGAGGAGGAGAAATGTTTGAAAATCACCTTTCTAGAACCTCGTACCTGGTTGACAAGTATGTAAATGAGAGTATGTTTAAAATTAAAAGCTTATAGTTTCACATGTTGAATTATAAATCCAAGTAAAATAATGTGAAAGTGTTTGGAACTCCACATGTGTTTCAATTTCAAGGTCTATTGTTGACTTATTTTTCAACTAAGATGCTTTCTTCAAGTTTTGAGGATATGAATGAAGTAAACCTAAACATTCTCCAAAGCAAACTCGGAATTCACATGCAGCTCATAGCAACAGATTTCATTCCAATTTGATGCTTAATGTATATAGAAGTAGAAAATACCATAATGCAATTGACTTTAGTAATCTCTTTATTTTGGTTGTAGTAACTTATTTTGTTCTGTGTTCAAGTTCAGTTGATATTATGGAATGCATTTGGAGACCTTCAGTTTTCTTTCATTAGTCTACTGACTGTTTTATATGTTTTGTTATTAATTTTTTATTCATTGTTTTTTGAGAGAGACAAAGGTAAAGAGAGAGAAAAACGTGAATTTGCTGTTCCATTTATTTATGCATTCATTGGTTGATTCTTATATGTGCCCTGACCGGGGATTGAACCTACAGCTTTGGCATAGTGGGATGACATTCTCACCAACTGAACTACTGTTTTATGTGTTTTGAGTGTGGCCAAATATCATGTATATTACCCTAGAAAAAATTATATCACAGCAAATTGAATTTAATGAATTTTTACTTCACTTAAGAGATTATTAAGGTGTTTTTCTGAGCTGGATTTTATTACTCTCATTGAAGGAAGAAATTAAAGTGCATATAAATTCTATATCCTGTCTCAATTCATACAGTAAATAATTGTCAAAATGAGAAAGGAAACTGAAGACTCTTAAAAAATAGTATGTATTCTAACCATGATGTTTCTTCCATATATAAAATCTTGGAGAATACAAAAATGGCAGTTCCTCAAATAAGGTTGTTTTGTTCCTCACAATTTTGTTACAACGTTGATGAAATACTGTAGGAATTTAACTCTTGTCTATGTCAATTAGTCTATAGTAAAATTGGTCTCATTATACATTGTGTGTCTCTTAAAAATCACAGAATTTATCAAGGATGTTAAATCAGGGCTTACTGTATCAAAAATTGACATCATGAAGAATTAAGTGCTCTTGATCATTGCTGATTTTGGTAATTGGGATTATTTGAGTCACTTGATTGACTGAAACAGAACCCTAGGATATAACTAGTCTTGCTTTCCACATATTTCCAATCCTAACCACTCTGAATGCATTATACAGCACCACCAAGTTCAGGGCCTTAGCAACCAGAGTGGGGCTGCATGCTTCTTCAGTCTAATGTATTATGGTGGTGCTGTTCCTTGATTATTTGCTAAATTTATCACTTAAAAAATAAGGTTTTAATGGACAGCCACATTGATCCACACTATTACAATTAGAAATCTTTAGGGGAATGTACAGACATAGATTTTCTTTCTGATTTGATATAAAACCAAGTTCTATAAAGAATTAAATGTTTACATTTTAATATTTTGGATACATTTTCATAGGCTATTTGCCAAGCATGAGAGAAAAAATATATAAATACGAGGTCTGTCCCGAAGGTATACAGCCATGTAATGTGAAAGTAGAGACATTCACTGAAGAAAATACATGATACAAGAAACATTGTACATAGGACAATGACGCCTCAGTCCTCTTCAAAGTAGGCATCTTGGGACCTCACACAGTTTTCCCAATGGTCTTCAGCTGCCCCGTTGTATTTTCCTGAACCTTATCGACAGTCTGAAATCTCTTCCCTTTCAAAGGTGATTTTAGTTTTGGGGAAAGGCAGAAGTCACAGGGTGCCAAATCTGGGCTGTCGGGGGGCTGAATCACCTGGGTGATTTGACGTTTCTCCAAAAACCTCTGCATGAGATGTGATTCATGAGCAGGTGCATTGCTATGACAAAGCTGCCAATCACCAGTTGCCCATAACTGCGGCTTTCAGAATCATCTGAATAGTTTCTGCTGAGCAATGTTCAAGCTTAATGCAAAAATTTGATGCAAATTCTTTGCTCGACTAGCTCAGTTGTTTTGAATGTGATGGCTACACAATGCATGTGCTCACTCAACAGTGTCCAGCACCCTCACTGACTAGTACAGTAAAGTCGTCATTGTTCATGCATGCACATTCCTGTCCACCCTCCTTGACATCCAGGTTACATCACCATCATGCAAACAGTTCTCATTATGTTAACAACAGTTGGACTTTTTCTGGACAGATCTCGTTTAGTTCAGGCAGGATGTCTCTTGCTTCATGTTTACTAAAATAAATTCAAGGAGAATTATTTAATCATTTGTTTGCATGGTACCTTCAAATGAATGATTTAAGGTATATGCCTTAAAGATTTGGAGGAACTGTGTCATGGGAAAATACAATAATGTTAGATTTTGGTGGGATTTGGGGAGGGTAGTGGGAACTGAGCAGGAGCCTTGATGACTTATTAGACATATGTTTGTGAAAGGTATCTGGGATGACTCAGCAATGAGGCAATTATTTCAATTCAAGTTGTCATCTTCAGACAAAAACAAACAAAAAATACATTGATTTGCAACATGTGCTAGTCATATGTATATCAAGTGATCAGCTCAAATGATAAAAGAGCTTAATATGAGAAAAAAAGAGAAAATCTATTTTATAAATCTGTACACTTCCTTTAAACAATATAATAAAGATCATAAAACCATTTAAAACACAAATAAGATGATATTCTGATGAAAATTTCTAGATAACCATTCAACCCTGGGAGTAAATGGGCTAATATATACCATTGGCCAGTGGGCCAGAGGTAACAGACTTGAGACCCACGGGCACCTGTTTGTATAGACAACACAGTTCCTGTTCTGCTTATTGATTGATTGCTGTGTAACAAATAAACCCAAAGTGCAGTGGCTTAAAAAAATTTAATTTTTTAGCTGCCTTATGGTTCTGAGGTTGACCGGACTTAACCGGATGGTTCTCATTTGGGTCTTTCAGTCAGATGGCCCTTGTGGTTCTAAGTCTTCTGAAGACTTGTGTGGGCTTAATATCCAAAATGGCTTCTTCGCTTACCTGCCAGGTGCCCTGGGGTTTCTCTATGAGGCCTCACATCGCAGCCGAGAAACCTGTACTTAACAGGAGCCAAGAAGGAGAGGTTATGAGTTCTATTTAGGGCTCACTGTCTTAAAAAAAAGAAATGGAGTTAATGTCTAATATTAAAAACTAGAAGATTTTATTTTAAAAAATCACATTTCCACCTTCCCTTAACATTGGAAATCTCTGGCAAGAATTATCTGTAGCTGAGTACTATTTGATTTAGTAAAAATATAATATGATTTACTTACACAAAACATGAATGGAATAAATTACATAGCTTGTGTTTTCTAACAGGGGCTCATTCACATCTAATTTCATAAAATAAATTTTCTCATGATGGCATAGATTTTTATCTAATTATTTTAATTATGGTTGGTCTTATTTGTGGATAATAGCCCATAACAACAGAGAAAAAGAAGCTAATGATCAAGGAAAAAAGTTCAAAACAATGAACATTTTATAAACCATATTTTACAGATTTTCCAAGCAATGCGATGTGTAAAATAACTTAGAAACCAAGATTTGCATATATGAAAACTAATATTATTATAATGAAATAATCTGTTGCTATCTATATATTTTTATATTTTCAACAGTAAGTTCAACCTTAAAATGGTATAAATCCTAAAGAGCTACACCCATTTCTGTGATCATTTAAAAACTATGAAATCACAATACCTTCCTTTTGTAACTTTCAACTACTTATAATCACCACATGAATATTTAAAGTAAAATGTAGTCCAATTAAATATATAAGAAAATTGAATGTCTTAGAAATACCATGTCATTTACTTAAAAACCAATCAACTCACAATTCAGCGGCTATGGCTACTTAATTCTCAACAAATTTTCATATA
This sequence comes from Mormoops blainvillei, assembly GCA_004026545.1. Lineage (NCBI taxonomy): Eukaryota > Metazoa > Chordata > Mammalia > Chiroptera > Mormoopidae > Mormoops > Mormoops blainvillei. The sequence goes on from PVJD01006245.1 coordinate 37,245, forward strand.
TAAGGTTAACTTTATTAGGAAATATAGTTTACATTTAAAAAGAACCATTTCTCTTCATGCATCTAAACATATTTGCTTGCATTATGAAATTGAGAAGTTACTCCTGGGAAATAGATAAATACCTTAAATATTGTGTTTAATAAAATCTGTTATACTTTCCTAGAATTATTTAAAATGCTATCCCAAGTGGGCTTTGGCTGCATTTTTCTAAGCTGGTTTATTTCAATTAATTTTGCACACTTCTTCAAGAACTGCAGAGTTTTGTTTGTTTCCTTCTTAGAATAAGGGAGATGACAGATTTAGGGTGAAAGTAATTGGAAAAAATAAAGCTGAAAAGTTTTTATTGGGAACTAGCTGCATAGCCTTTTGTTCTAATGCCATGTATCTTCTCTGGAAAGCCATTTCGTTGACTAATATAATGACTTTTTATGGGATAGTTATAGGTGCACAGTCACAGCAAACACATCGCTTGGGGTTAGATACCATGAGCAGGTTCCTTAACCACTTCATTCCTCAGTTTCCTCATCTGCCCATTGGAAAGAATAATAGTGCCCACCTCATAAGGCTATTCTGAGATTTAAGTAAGTTACTGTATGAAAAGCTTTTATTACAATGGTTGGCATATAATTAGGGTTTTTCTTATCATCACCATCATCATTATCGTTCACATGCATTTTGTTATTTTTTTAAAAATCAGAGACTTACCTAAAAAGCTAAAAAATGAGGCAGATCTTCTAATCCAATATTTTCAAGATTCATGTGACTATATTTTTAAAATTTAACCATATAGATCTTAGAAATGAGTAGGAAAAATGAGGCAGCAAGGTGGAAAGTTCAATTTATTTCCAGAAAACAAGAGTAGAGGATCCTATATGATGGTAATTGCATTCTTTAAACTAAACCGGCAAGCCACTGGAAAGTCAAAATTTCTCCAAGTTTTCAGAATCTGTACTTTTGAAGGAAGCAACATCCATTTGCATCTGAAATGGCCATACCTGCTCCCCTCTAATGCGGGTTTGCCTGGCAGTGTGGAGGTGTCGGATTGTGCTCCCTTCCTTCTCCTTTCAGAAGTACATTTCAGGAAGAATGGAACCCATCTGTTAAAGTTTACTGACCCCTATGGTTTGAAAATCTTGGGTGGGGTAAACATCTTCCAAGATGAAGTGATCTTGAGGAAATGGTTTTAAAGTTTTTTGAGTGATGTATGATACAATTTCCCTCTTCTAGCTCATTAAATCTTCACTATGTATCTGATAAGTGAATTAAAACAAAAAGTCTTTGGAGCACTAAACAGAGAAAATATTGGTGATTGTATTGAGAAAGAGAATGGTTGAGTAAAAAATCCCTTTATAAGTTAATTAATTTCCAGTTCTTTCCTTTCAACAAAATTGAAGGTAATGTTAATTGAGTTGTCAGCTGAGAGATCATTAGCAATATTTTTTTATTATAGATTGCTATGTGATTTCTGGTGCATAATTTGGAAGGAGTTCAAAGAATTGAATGATATTTCTATAACAAAACTCCTTCCTTTCTCATTTTGTTATTTATGTGAATTATTCTTCTTAGGACTGACATATAAAAATAAAAACTAACAATAAAATTTGTGTTGAATACTATTTTATTATAACAACTAAAACATTCAGCAATTTATATATGAACAGATTGGAAATACATGGGTCATCCATGTCATTAAGAAATTAATTTTCAATTTTTAAAAAAAGTTTTATGTTAAGTAATTATCAAAGCTTACACTTGTTTTGTTCAAATATACACTAGTAATAATTATACCAAAAGATAAATCTGGGAGAAAATATTAACACTTAAATTACCATGAGCACAGAAATGTTTAATTATTTTTCCATTTATATACCTATTTTGTGGCAGAAAATTATGAGGATGATCAATAGAGGTCTTTGAAATGTAAAATTGATTCCATTAAAATACAATGTTGGGGGAGAAGTGAAATAAAATTTCAAGGAGAAAAAGAAATGATGCAAAACATTTCAGCTCCTTAAGTAAAACTTGTTGATGTATTTTATTTTGTAATGTCTGAGGGGATTTATTAAGTTTATGTAACATTTAGACTCAATTAATACAAATAAAAGAGTAAAGAACAATTATTTTAATCTGTCAATATTTATGGCATATTGGAAATTACATATTTTCAAATAAATTTATGAGGAAATAGTTTTAGATGTTAAATAACATGAATGTACAAGGTATTTAAATATTTTTTAGAAGATATATGAGCAAAAATACTTTAAAAAGCCACTGACTGGTGGAACTTTAAAAAAAATTAAAGGTTTTATTTATTTACTTTTAGAGAGAGGGGAAGGGAGGGTGAAAGAGAAGGAGGGAAACATCTATTGCTTGCCCCTCCCATGCTCCTGGACTGGACCAGCGCTGAACCCAGGCACGAGCCCTGACCAGGAAAGAGCTGGTGACCTTTCGCTTTGTGGGAAAATGCCCGTTCAACTGAGCCACGCCGGTCAGGGCTGACTGCTGAAACTTTTTAAGGAATCATCTAAGATTACATGATTATTTTTAAAATGAAGTAATATTTACTTGGTATATTTAATAAAACTTTACTTGGAATCTTGTCGAAAATTGCTATAGAAATATTTAGTGTTACAATCTTTAAAAACTTATGTTCAATATTTTCATTTTTGCTTTGTGGAAATTCCATTTGGCAACTTGATATTCTTCCTAAAAAACTTATATCTACATCTATCTATTTATATCTATATATACATATGATGTATATATACATGTATATATAAAAAAATAACCGCATGCACACAGAAACACATAATGGTCCAGTAGCCTTCCTTATCCAAGCCTTTGCTTTATATGCTTTTAAAGCCTGTGCTCAACAATGGCCCAAAAATATTAAACAAAAATTTCTAAAAATTAATAATTTCTAAGTTTTAGATTGTGTGTCAATATGAGTACCTCACTTCATCTCATCACATAGGCATTGCATCATCTCACATCAAGAAGGATGAGTACAGCACAATAAGGTATTTTGAGAGACTACATTCACATAATTTTTATTACAGTGTGTAGTCATAATTGGCCAATTTTATTATTAGTTGTTTTTAACCTCTTACCCTACTTAATTTATTAATTAAACTTTATCCTTGGTATGTATAGCAAAAAACATACATAGGGCTCAGGCATTCACTTGGGTGGGGGTCTTGGAATGTATCTCCCTCAGATAAGGGGGCAGGCTACTATCACCCATTTTAAATGCTTACGTTAAAAGTGACATTTTAGAAAGCGGTAGTTGGACAATAAAAGTTAGTCAGTCACTGAGGTTCTTTTGGGGATGTTGGTATTTGAGTCAAGTTTTGGACTAACAACATTTTGAAGAAAAAAAATTGTCTATTTTAAAAATTCAAAGGGCAGGAACTTTCCAACAGACAGACCAGCCCAGTGCATTCAAGAACAAGCACAGGCATTTCTGGGACATTTGCTTTTTACTTTATCAATTTAAAACAATTAAAAAGATATTTACTGAGACCAAATGTAGAATAGTAACAACTATTATTGACCAAATGTTTTCTTTAGCTGTCCAACTCAAAGGAGCATTGTGTTACCTGCCGCTAACTCAGAAGCTGGAGGAATTCCAGTCTCGTTCCTGGGTGTGGCACAAAGGACGGGGAGCCAGCTCCCCGTGCCACGCCCTGCTGGACAACAGGGGAGGACAGCATTAGATCCTGCCCCAAATGGATCTGTTGACAAATATATATTTGTACACATATTCTGAAAAGGCTAACTTGAAATGTTTCTACCTTATCATTTTTATTTAAAAATATACTGTAGATACATAGCACTGTGAAAAACATTTTCATAGTTTACATAAGCATAAATCAGCACCCTGATTAACAAATAGAATATTGCAGCACTTTTTAAAAGCTTTTTTTCTTTTAAAAATAACATCTATGCCATTGTTCTGATTTCTCCCACTCCAGTTAGGAGGCAAAGATTTTCAAAAATTTTAAGTGTCATTCAAAATTTCTTCATTGTCATTCATTCTTATTTTAGTGCTGTCATTTTTGTTAAAATCATGGCATACTATAACCCTACCTAAAAATTTTTTAAGTGACTGTACAGTGAAATATTTCTAAATCTCCAAGTCTCAAGATATTTCTTAAAGTATAATATTCTTCATATTCTGTGGGTTTTTTTGTTTGTTTTGTTTTCATGTTATCTGTAAAAAGCAAAATCCTGTGTCATAAAAGACTACTATTCTAATTACAAAAGTGACCTGGTTTGCATTCTGGGAAAGAGAATTTAGTTTTACTAATTATAATTTAAGTGTACACTAAAATCTCAAAAAAAATCAATGTCCCCAACTCTAGTTTTCCTAAACAATACTGTTTTTTTTTCATTATTTTTCCTTCCTAACCGTGAAACCCAATAACAATGTATAGTTTCCCACACAGCATTAAGTTCACTTTAGTCCGCTTTGTAAGGATACCTATAGTTTGATCCCAGCTTTATTTCACCCTAAATTTTAAAAATAATCTGTTTCAAACAAACCTACAGGTTTTATATATTTACATGTCTGCCATTCTCTATGACCCATCCAGGTTCTATCTACATTAAAACAGTTCGTTCTCTAGACTAGTAAACAATAAACTTCATTTCTTTGATCTCATGAAGTTTTTATTACTGGTACTACCTTTAGTCCCCATAATTTGTTGTGCCTTGTAATGTTCATTTATATTCCACATATACGAGTGTATGTGGCTACAGGCGCAATGAAGGCAAGGAATGCATATGTGTTAGAGATTTTAGAAACTCTGCTGTGGGTGTGGAGGGAGCAGAGGTCATGCAGGATGCATTATCAGTTCTGATTTTAACGTAAGCCTTAACTCAGCGTTAACGAACCTTAAGGCGATCCAGTACCACCTTCAAAACTTCATTATGGCTGTGTTACTGTTGTATCGCCTGGGCGGATTTTGGTAAGGGATGAGCAGAAAGCCAGCCGAACCTTTCTTACTACCTTCCCTTTTAACAAGCTCTGTCAAATCATATTTTTCTCTACATAACTGAAAAACTCCTTATAGTTTTTCTGGATACTTAGTGAATTAATGAAATTTTATCATTTTCAGTATTTAAAGTTGAACATAATCTACAGCTAAAGCTGAAATATCAAATGTGAATTCTCCCCTCGCCTAACTCAGGTCCAACTTAGGCTCAGGAATTTATGATGGGAGTAGGGGCAGCATTAGTGTTTTCTCCTGCTCTTTCCGACAACTGAACGTGTCTCCCCAGTTCACTGGGCTACTGCTTGTCCTTCCCAAGCTGGGGAGAGAAGAAGAAGAAGAAAGAGTGTGAAGTTAGAAAGGCCTCCCTTGGAACCGTGACCATTAGTACATTTTTTAAAGAATGGACTTGCTTTTAGATTGGGGAGGTTATGGGGACCACTGGAGGCACCATGGTCTCCCATTCTCCATGGCTGCCCCTGTACACATACATATACAGACATGTAAACACAAATAAACACACAGAGACATGTATGTTCTCATATAGTAATTCTGGTGTGCCATAGAGAACACCAAAGCCTTTCTTTACTCTGAGGCAGGGAGCAGCTGCTAAGTGGCCCTGCCTCTTGAATCCCCGTGTCCCTGGGACATCGCAGTGATAGGAAGAGGAGCTCCAAGAGTCCCATACTTTTTGAACGACCTGCTCATGCCCAGCGTAGTGCCTTGTATATAGGAACTGAATAGCCCTCCCCTGAGTCATCGAAATTCGCCAACACTCTGGGTCACAGACGGATTTCATAGAATACAAGTATAGATAGATTTCCATGATTTATTTTTATTATCATGACTAAGAAGTTATTCTAAACAACTTTAATTTAAAACTTCAGATTTAACATCCTGAGTTCTGAGCTACCTCTTGTTAACCGTAGGAGTTGGTTAGTGCTATTATTCCCTTATATGTGGAAACTGAACTCAGAAAGGTTAATTAATTTGCCCAGGGTCACTTTCTTAAAGAATTCTTAAAGAACTTCTAAATTATCAAATTATCGTGTGAATGGCAGGTACTGTATATCCAATGCAGAGGTTTTCTATCAATTTGGCAGGTTAGATACATTTTATTTAATCTATGTTGTCTCGTGCACGAAAGTTACGTGAAGTTCTTTTTTTTTCTCTGGTTTGAAAGCAACCAAGTGCTCCTTGAATAATTCAATGGCTTGCAATGACTTCAACTGGGAAAAAAAAAAAACTAAAAACAAACTTATAACCGTTGCAGGATGATCAGCTAGCTTCTTGTCATCAGAGGTTTACAATCTGAGCACCATATGGTTGGTGTCATTTATTTTGAATTCCTGCATATTCTTTTTTTTCTTGCAAATTACCAGCTAAATTGTATGTTCACCTTAAAGAAATTCAGAGTACATGGCAGGTTGTCAGATTTGCCCACACAGTATCAGATGTCAGACCACCCACTGAGAGTTTTAATTGGAGTTACCTTTTGCTGAGTTGGGAATAATGTGACTTTTGATTCTGTAGTTATAATGGAATATTTTATAGATGATCCCTGTCATTTATTAAAAGGAAAGAAAAAAAAGAGCAACTTAAAGTTTCCCAGGTCTTTTCTGGGAGGAGCAAATCTCTTTAGTAAAGTGTATGTCTATCCAATAAGCACTTTCAACTTAATTCCTCCCTGGAACTCCCTCGATGACACATCATAGAAAAAGAACTAGTAGGTGCTATTCATGAGGAGAAGGGAATATCAACCCCAGCTTCTCCACTTGATGCTTGTAGAAATGATGACTGTTTTAGCTAGGAAATCCTGTGCCTGTGAGCGAATTGTACTTTAATGTCATCTATCAGAAATGTAATTTTACGATGGGTTAAGGCCAATTATTCTAAATACTATTATTTATTATTATTTTTTTAGCACCAATAGTACTGCACCTGGTGACTATGGTGGAAATATTCCAGTTAGAGGAGGAACTGTTATTTTCATATTTCTTGTGACATCCATTTGTGTGGCTAACATTTTAGCAATAAAAAGCAAAATGTAAAACTCTAGCCTGCTGTGAAGTAAAGTCTACACATTGAATGAACACTGCAGGGACATACTCATAAATATTCATTAAACAGGGTTTCATTGAAAATGAAATTTAAGTACTTAAGGTAATGCAATACAAGTGGGTGAAAAGCTCTTCCACCTCAGCTAAGGAAACAGGGGAGAATGAAATAATCTAAGAAAGCAGGATAGAGTTTAAAGCATGCTTTTTGTATCTTAAACTACGAATTAAGAAAATGGAGAGTAAATTCAATTGTCATATTTATCCTGGTGCTTCTGATGCCCAATCTTCATAATAAAAGGGAACACAGTGCTTTTTAACAACCTATCATTATCTGAATTTGGGAGGTGGTTTGAAGGTCTAGAGAGTCCTCTCACAAAAGGTAAAGTGGAATCTCCTGGAGACCACATCGTTCACGCAGTCAAGGCCGCCCGCTTCTCAAAGCCTGCGGTCCCGGGTAAGCCACTAAGATCTCTGCTGCTGTGTCCTGCCTGTGAGAGGGATAACATCACCTCCCTGCTCCCATGGTCTTGTTAAGGGGAGTGGCAGTGTGCGCATGCAAAAGTGTTTTATAAATGATAAAGCAACATGAAACCATCCGTTATAATTTTTTAATATTTGTATTAGTATAGTTGCAGAGTTTAGTACCAACCACTGTGATTAGTTTTCTTAACATTTTTATATTCGTTGTCTCTATTCTTTTATAATAAATTAATTCATGAGAATTCAGATACTTGATTAATAAATATTAAATGAGAACCGAGTATATTTCAAACATCATTCTAGGGGCTTCAGATAAATCAATAAAAAATAAAAGTAAAATGTACCAACTGCATGGAGCCGTATGTTCTATTTAGGGGAGGTCAACAAGAAGCAAACATAGTAACTACATAAAGATTAAGTTTGTTACAGGGGAGAAGTAATGTGGAGGAAAATACAGCATGAAAGTTGGATAAGGAGTGTGGAGGCTGGCAGGGGCATGGGGGCTAGATACAGTGTATTCAGGTAGATGGGTCATGGAAGCCTTCAACATGGGAATATTTAAAGACATGCTTTGAGGTAAGTGAGAAAGCAAGTTCTGTGGCTAACTAGGAAAGAACATTCCAGGGAGAAGAAACAGTAAATTCAAAGACCCTGTGGCTGATATGTGCTCCAGTGTTCAAGAAACGTCAGTAACTCCTGAGGGATTGGGAAGGGGTGAGTGAGGGAAAGGTGTGAGTAGAAATAGGGTCAGAGCATACGAGGCCAGATATCACAGGGACCTTTAGGTCATTGAAGAATTTTACCTTTTACTGCACATGAGTAGAAAAAAGGAAACCACTAGAGTTTTGAGATGACTCGTATTCCCACCTATATTTTAGTGGGATCATGCAGGTTTCTATGTGGAGAACTTAGGTGACTAGATAAGAGACAATTGTAGTAATTCAAGTGAGAGGAGATGGCAGGTTGGCAAAAGGTAGTAGCCCTGAGAGTAGTGACAAGTGTTAAGATTCTAGATGTCTTCTACGGTGCTACCAACTAATAATTAGTTCATAGTTTGTATGAGAGATGTGACCGAAAGAAAACAGAGTAAGGGTAACTGCAAAGTTTTTGCTTGGGCAAATGGGAGGACTGGGTTTCTGTTAACTGAGGGCAGAGATTTGTTTTGTTTTATTTTGTTGTTTTGTTTTGTTTTTTAGTGTGTTTGGATCTGGATTAGGAAGTGAAAACATTGGCTTTATGAAAGACAGGTTACTCTCATATATTTATCCAGTTATTTTTGAGTTTTCTCTTCCTACCTAGTGTCAAACAAAAGGTATTACTATTTTGAATTTATTTTTGTTAGTTTGACAATAAATCTGCCTTTAGTTTCTTTTTTCTATGGTTGACTCATAAGAAACAAATTAGGCTATAACTCCATTTTCTCTATCATTTTTTTTGTTATTTATTACTAAACTATCGATGTAGAAGGAAAATACACAGGTATGTTATAATTAATTCCAATATACTGAAGAGCAATGAGTTATGGCCCGTAAGAAAATGAACCCATCCTCAACTAGGAAATCTGTCTGGAAGAGAAATGGGAAGTGTGTATGATAAAAAAGGATGTGATGGGAATTTCTACAAAGTAAATCTGGGAGAAGAGTAGACTGAAGCTTGGGTCTGTGAACACTTTCTTTGGGAATGTGGTGGCAGGGGTTAGGGGACCAAACTGCTAAACTGATGGAATTACTAAAAGAGTTGTTCCTTGTTAATCTTGATTAGAGTGACGGTTTCATCAAATTTCATACAGGGTAAAGAGAGTGAATGACTTGAGCACTCTTGAAGTCCTCTGGCTGGGTGACTGGCTGAGGGCCAGTGAGTGACTGATGTGCACGTGTGACATGACAAGCCAGGTGAATGTGACTCATCCCAGACACTGGCTGCCTCAGGGAGCTGCTGTATTATAGCTTAGCTCATGCGTGAGTGTGGGAGTGTCTGCTAGGGATCTTTTTGTGGAAACCGCCTGATATCAAGGGAGACTAACTTAACCATAAATGCGGCTGGTGCGATGGGTGAGGATGGGATTTATTTGAAGGGTGCTCAGAGAATCACATGAAGTCCTCAAAAACCAAACCTTGAGGACAAGGCAGCAAGGAAGCTCGGGAGCTCTTAGGGACAAGTAAGAGATATACTAGTGATGAATGGAAAATGACATTTTGGGGGTGTGAATGATTTGATGGTAAAAGTAGGGATCAAGGGTCAAAGAGGCCTTGACTGGTGTGGCTCAGCTGGTTGGGCATTGTTCTGAGAAACAAAAGGTTGCCGGTTCAATTCCCAGTTAGGGCACATGCCTGGCTTGCAGGTTCGGTCCTTGGTGAGGGAGTGATGGAGAGGCAATCGATCAATGTTTCTCTCTCACATTGACGTTTCATTTCCTCCCTTTCTCCCTTGCTTCCTCTCTCTCCAAAAATAAATAAATAAATAATTTTTTAAGGGTCAAAGGATGAGAAAACAAACAAACAAACATTCAGAGGGACAATGGAATCATCAAGGGCAATTACAGAAGTTGTATTAGAAAGGACCGTAAAATCATATGGCAAATTCTTTCCGAACTAATGGCACTGTACATGAGAGACAAGAACTTCAGCAAATGGCAGGAGAAAGGATCATGGCAAAGTATGTTTTAGAAGCCTCATTATGCAGAGAAGGGACATGCTTGCCACCACTGGACTCAGAAGTAAATAAAAATGAGCTTTCACTGGCAGAACATTGTACAATATGCCACAATTCAGGTGAAGGCCAGGAGTTAAAAGGAACTGTGGGTTAAGGTAGTTTGAGGCCTACAGATGGATATAGTAGAGAGAGTGCCTTGGAAAGAAAGTTTTAAGAAGGGGTAGAAAAAGATGATATTGAGTGACAATTAAAGAGAGCAAGCATTTGAGTCAGCCTCTTTAGCTAGCTACAAAATTACCAGGGACTTGGGCCACTGGCCCATGAGAGGACTCCAAGCACCTTGCTCTTTCTGGCCTTTTCTGGTCTTTCAGAAACATATGAGGAAATAGTAATGACTCACAGATAAATCAATTGAGCTTCCTAGTGATATTTTATTTACTTTTCCTTAATGTAGACACAAATCCCATTAGGCAGTGACTAGATTATTTCTCCGTTCTTAATAACATCAAGCACTCAGTACACTCTGTAAATGTTAATCCCACATATCTGAGCAAATCTCAAAGGGTCAATTTGTTTTGATAGATTTTCTTTTTCTTAAGATATTTGTCAGATCACAGTCCTTTTAATAAATATATATATTGTAACTGAGTAAAACTGCTTTCCTATATAACTATATAATGAACAAGTATTTCATTCATTGAAGGAGAAATGCTTAACACCTGAATGACAGGCAACTCTAATTCTCAGTAATAAAGTGCAAAAGACACTGGATCACTTTCTAAGACTTTATAATATTATTAGAGAAAAACCACATACACAAATAAAGCAATTGCATATTGAGATATAAAGGAACAATTTTAACTAACATCTAACAATCCACCAGAATCATGAAAAAAAACCCCAAAAGTTGGGATGGTATATATTCTGTGGTAGATAAATAAAACAATGAATATCTTAGTTGTTTATCCCACTTTGTTGTTTTAGGAAGAGATTGCAAGAAAAAATTAATAACCATGTCAATAGCAAAGATTTGCATTTGAATTATAAGCAGATATTTTCATTGATTACATGCCAACCACGTTTGCATTAATACTATGTTATACAACTCAGGTATAGATTTATTTATTTATTTTTTTAATGAAGGGTCAGAATTGCTTGATTAATGATCCACTTCTCATTGGGCTCTAGCTTCCTGGCTCTTTTGTGCAATAGAGATCACATTGCAGTTTATTCCTAGCAACTAAGATTTCCCCTTTATCTTTTACATCCTGATTGCCTGGGCCACTCCTTTATTTACAAGCAAAGCTAGGTTTTTAGACTAGTTACTGCTCTTAAATTTTTTGCTAAATTCCCTCCTTCTGAGAGTTCTGGAGTCTTTCTCTTCCTTTTTTCTACCTCATTATTTTGCATCACATCCAAACTAGTTCTCTAGCATAGAAGGCCTTGCATGATCTTGCCCATGTCTGCCAATTTACAGTTAAACTACCTGAGGTTTATACAAGTTGAAAGACTTGCCTAAGGGCATACAGTTAAGAATATTAGAGATGGAACTTAGCTGCAACTTAGTGAAAGCAAGATACAGGTCTTAGTTAAAATCTGAAACAAGAATCAATAGTAAAAATCTAGCCTAAAACTTTTCTTTCATGCAGAAGAGCATGAAAATATAGATTTTTGTACCTGCCCTGAAGGTCAAAAGATGCTAGTTTCATTGGAACCCAAGAGAAACAAACAAAAAATCCAATAATGACACTCCCCCACAAAGTCAGCCAAGTTCTAGTCCCTTGAAGTTCAAAGTGACCAGTTCCTTTTGTTATGAAAACATGGAGTCTTCAGAGTGCATGGGCACCTGCTCGCACAAACTTTCTATTATTGATTTGGATTTAAAAAACCTGTTGAAACAGGAATGATATATTTCCGATAGACTAAATAGTTGGTCTGAGGTTTTGTTTTATTTTTGTATATATGTTTTCGAGTGTTTTAAACCGTTTGTTGACATTAAAAGAAATGGTTTTTTAAGTTACCAGGACATAAAATGTATCAGAATTTATAAATAAAAGAAAATATTGAATTATACCATGAAGGAAGATAGTAAATAATATGTAGAGATTTTTAGACTCCAAAGACAAATCAATCCCCATGGACAGTATAAAACCTTCCGCAAATGCTGTTCTGAGCCAGTTAAAAATCTTTAATCATTTTTTTAAGGGCAATGCCTCATGGGAAATATTTAACTAGTTGCCAAAACTTCATAGGCATGAATTTTGTTGTGCAAAATTATCACTTCATAAATATTGCTGAATTTCCACATTAACATCAACTCTTTGAAATGGCTTCCTTTTTTTATATTAATTTTATTTTTAAAAATGTATTATTTTCACTTACAACTATCCCAAAATTTTTTTAAGATCAGGATCAAGAGGGAGTTCAGAAAATTACAGCCCATAGGTCAAATCCAGCAAGCTGCCAACTTTAGCCCGCAAGCTAAGAATGATTTTTATATTTTTACATGGTTGAAAAAATCAAAAGAAAAATATTTCAAGACATGCAAATGTTACATAAATTTCAAACTTCAGTGTCCATATAAACTTTTATTGGAACACAGCCCTGCTCATTTCTTTAATTATTGCTTATGCCTGCTTTTGTGCTATAATTGCAGTATTGAGTAGTTAAAGAGAGACTCCACGGCCCTCAAAGCTGGAAATGTTTAGTATTTGGACCATTACAGTAAAAATTTTCTAAACCCTGACCTGAGACAGTGATTTTTAATTCTTCTTAAATTACTTCTAATGCGGAAGGTATCTGTTTGTCTTTTTTCCACAATATGAAACCTCCTTTGATTTACTTTAATTAGATGTCTTTCAAGGCCCAGCATATTTATTTTATTTGTAAAGTTGGTAACTTCAGCTATCAAGACGATTTAAGACCTAACACAAGAACTATTTCCTTTTTAAATTAAATTTATTAGGGTGATGTTGGATAATAAGATTATATAGGCTTCAAGTATACAATTCTGTTATACGTCATCTGTATATTACATTATGTGCCTACCACCCAAAGTCAAACCTCCTTCCATCACCATATTTTTGAACCCTTTTACCCTTTACTACTCCTCCCCCTCCATAAGAAATGTTTTCTAGAGAGTAAATTTTTTAAACAGAGGCATCTGTTGAAAAGAAGTTTCTGGAAAGCTCATTTTTAAAGAAAAAGTTGCTCTTCCTCACTCTATATGTTATAAATAAAAAAATGAACTTTGACTCAAATTCTGTGTAGAATATTTAATCTGTCTTATACATTGAATTGGTAATTATACCAACCTTGTAAGTTTGCTATAAAATGTAAATGTAATAATGAATCAAGTTCTACAGATACTTATCCTCCGTCTCTATACCTATGCAAATTCTGGGTGGGCTCTCTGATGTTTTAAGGCAAAAATCAGACTAAGAATCTTATGTAACAGCTGTCATAAAATACTGTAAGAATGAATGGTCGAACGTTATATTGTTTTTATATGTGTCAAACATTTATTCATGTTTCGTAGTTTATAAATCCAGTCTTTATATCTGCTTTCCCCTTAAGAGCACCCTTTTTCATCCTAAGCAATGCCATATAGGTGTGTCTACCTGCTACATGTCCTCATAAGTACCACACATTTCATGTTTACCATGATGTGTTTAGTTTGCATTATTGCAGGTCCCTACATCATGAGTTTAGAAATTTCAGGGTATCTTTCATTTATTCTAGCACTGTAAGGGTAGTCGCATCTAGGTGTGGTAAAACCTTTGGGAACCTGTGTGGGTGACTAAGATTATAGTGACAGACGGCAACCCATTGACATTATTATTGCGGTTTACTATAGCATCTACTTGAGTGAGAGGGCCTTTTGGTGATTTGTGCTGAAAATGTGAAATGACCAAGAAATAACTTATTTGTTGTTTCAAGCCACTTAGACTTTAGAGTTGTTTGCTACTGCAGTATAACTTATCCTATAATGCTGCTATTGTGCCTAAAAAGTCAAGCAGGCACAAAGTAGGGAGTTCTGAGCACGCTATTCCAGCTAGTAATGGATACGACCAAATGAGTAATTCATCATTCTCATGGTTTCTCCAGTGCTATCACTTGACTGGGAGACCGGAGCAAACCCTTTGCAGATTGGGAAAGACTCCTAGCCCTCCTTCTCTGTTAGACATCTCTCTTATCAACTCCTCCGGAGAGAAGTGCTGAGGAAAAAATTTCTCTTGATATGCTTCCAGCTCATTGATTTATGACAAACGTCCTTGGTGGCAAGAGCAAAGTTTAGGGATGGCAATCTATACCCCACACAATTTCCTACCTCTCTACTGAGTCAGGGATAAAATTGGGGAGTGAAACAAGTAAATCAATGTCTTCCAAACCAAGCTAGTCAACACGATAGTCCAAGGAACTTGTTTTAAAAGTTCATTTTTTTAAACCATATCATACACAAGGATAACGCAAGCCAAACCAAAAAATGATAAGATAAAAAGCAAAAATTGCTTCCCTCACTTAGACTCTAATACTATAAGAAAGGACAAATGTAAACGGTTTTTGTATGCTTCCAGAAATATTAAATGTATGCATGTATTTGTATGGAAAATATACATACAGTATACACTTTTAATCTTTTATTTTTGCTAAAATATGTTTATTTATGATAGTTATATTAGCTGTTGCTTAAAAAAATAAATTTCTATCTAAGCATCTGTTTAAATCCATATTACCAGGACTACACAGGCTCTGATTAAGTACATCTGGAAGAAAGCCCCAGGAATATATATATTTGAAGGCTGTTCGGGTAATTTCCATGCTTAGTCATATGGGAAACTCCTGCAATAGGTGACCTATGAAATTTCTTTCAGCTCATGAGTTTTAGATTCTAAAATATCTCCACAAACACTATAAAATTGCGACATTGTCATTTAATTGTTTAATTTTGACAATTAAGTAAGTTTGACCTTGGATCTTCTCTGTGCCTTACTCCACTTTTCTCCACTTTAGAGAAGCATTGTGTGGGTTATAAAAAATAGGTTCACATAAATGAATTGTTTTGTAAAAGCATACTCCAAAATGCCAAATATGAACATCCTAGAAAAATGACTGTCCACAATGCAGCTTAAAATTTCAGCTGGAAAAGTTCATCTAACAGTTCTTGTGAGCAGAGCTCAACTGCATTAGATTCAACCAGCAACATTGATTTTTTTCATGTTTTTCTCCCTTCAGCTGAAAAGAATCAAGTTAAGTCTGTAGGGTATGAAAACTAAACAGCCCTTAACATGAAGGTCCATGTCCTATTGCATTTATCTCGTAGGTTAAAATCATTCATTGATCGCTAATCACCTGTGGTTGTTTACACACAAAAGGTTCCCTGGATAGCACAAAACCACAAAGAGGATTATACTACCACAGGAAGCAATCAATAGAAAAGGCTCGAAATGGTCTTCCTGAGTGGAAACTGAAAGATTTTCCCTTGTGACAGTCTGTATATGTGTGATAGGTTTGTCAAAACAGACATAAGGGTTTCCAGCTGGCAGAAAATGTTTTGTTTTTTAACATTTGGCTTTCATATCCACTTTTCTTGTCTCACTATAATGATATTAAAAATGAAAAAAATATCTTTTAATAGAGAATTCAATTCTTTGCATTTTTGCCCAAATAATTATGAAACATGCCTTTTGCCACCTTTAGAATATTACTGAGTTGTTTTTGCTTTTGTTTTTGCCTTGCTAATGCCTAAAACATCCATTCAAGTCCATTTTTATTATCTAAAAGAACTTGGATGATATTTATCTTAGAGCTCTTAAAGGTGGTTCAGTGCATCTTCAATTAAAAAATAATTATTTGGCCTTGAACATAAAACACATTTTGCATGATCAACAAAAATATATTGAACTTATTTTTCAAGCACTGGTTTAGGAACAGAAAATAAAGCTATGAATACATTAAAACTCACCTTTAAACATTTCACACTCAAACAGTTATATCTTGTAGATTCTGGTCTACAGTATACATTATGCCCAGATCTCCTTGAAGAAAATAATGGATCCCATTAACTTGATCAGCATGAATTTATCTTTCCTGTGTTTTGTTCTGAAAATTTTAGCATGTATACAATGTAAAACTACAGATTTGATATGCTCCATCCTGAAAAGCTAATCCGAATAAAATAAATTCCAAAATAAAGCTTTCACTCCAACCCTCAACACCAAGAATGAAGGGGACCGAGCTGTCTGAGAACACTTGTGCGTAGGGAGACACAATATCCGATCTAAAACTCTTTGGCATCTCCCAATAATCATATTCTGTTATTTTCTTCTTTCATAAAGTAGCTTTGCAATTTCTCCCTAGATGACATTTGATAGCGACATCATTATTCTAAACAGTTTAAGGTTACCTCTATGTACTTCTGTCAGGTGAGCTTTCTTGAAACCTGCCAGCTGCTTACTGTTATAGATTTATAATAATAAATATCTATATATATATATGAATACTCACTATCAATTGTTTTTATGGTCACCTTTTACTGATTCTGAAACTTCACAATTCTTATCCCATTTTTCATAATTATAGAAAATTTTAGGTATTTTCAATGTTACACTTGGTGCAGTTGGATAAAGGGGCTTTTGAGGAGCAGTCAGGGGTTAATTATGGGGAGAAACAGGGGAAAATCTCTAATTGTATAAACGTGTATTGACTTGGAGAGTGAATGTCAATATCCGCATGCCAGAGGGTTTTGCTTGCTGCTCCAATTACACGAAGATCACAGTATGGAATCATAATTTGCTCCTCAAACTACCCAGGCCTTCCAGAACACTGCCTGAAATTAAATCTTTTGCTTGTGCATGGCTTATGAAAAATTGAATGGCAGTTCATTTTCACAACACATGACAAACATAAAGGAAATTATGAATTAATTTTAAACCCTGCTTAGCAGAGTCTTATCAAATTGATGGCACCCTTTGTTTCACTGAAGTCAGGCATCAGAGCTGATACGCTTAATTAGAATCAGACATCTCTGAATGTTTTAGAGTGACAGCTTGGATTATCCTACTGGACCCCCCACTCCCATGGTTTGAAGCCTAAAACAAAACAAGTGGCTTAAAAACTTGACTGGATATGACTTTCGCTTCATGTACTACATTAAGCACATCAAAATGTGTTATTATGCTGGATGTTCAAATAAATAAAGGCCAAGGCTTTTGAGGCCTTCTTTAGATGAATCAATGGATAGAGACGGACAGACAGTTTTTAAAAACCTCGCGTGTCCTTGACTCTCGAAAGGTTTCTCTTTAGTTTGTGTTCAAGGGAAAACAAGGCGGAGTTAGAACTGGCTGTCCTTCAGTAACCTTCAGATTATTCATGGGCTTGCTATGCATCCGATGAATTATTTAGACTTTGCTTACCCCATTTTGATCATTTCGCTTTCCATCAGACACTATCGTCAGTTTCTAATTGACACCATACCATGAATGCACATGTGTTATTCATTTTAAAAGCATCCTACTTGCGAACAGCAAACACCCGTAGATGTTATGGGGCACTCGCCCTTTGTTCCCAGTCAGACACTGACACTGATTAAGAAAGAGCTGCCCACTCCTCCACTTGCAAAATTTTGATGTTTTTTCTTTTCCACTGTGAAGTATGTTCTTGGGCTTGGATCATTTTTCCAGGCAAACATCATGGTTAAGAATATTAGGAGTAAATATATATATATATATTTAAATTTATATTAAAGTTTAACTGTGTAATTTTAGTAGCTTATAATGACTGCTCTATTGTTTTAGAGCCAACAGTTATGGTCAATCAAGTTTAGAGTCACATATGCTTAATTAACTCATAAAAGTAATGCCAGGAAGAGAAACTCACTTTAATGGTGTTGGCTTGAAGTAGGATAAAAAAAATGTAAGCCCAAAGTGTATTATTCACTGGGACTAGCCTGGTAGCCATTGTAAGCCGAGGGTGAGACACCTCAGGTTGGTTCAGGTGATTACATGGTTTGGACTGTACTGTATTTTCAGCATATACTGGTCTCGAAATAGCACTAACAATTATATAATTCAAGATTCAGTCTCAAGGTTTTTTTTTTTTAATTTGGAGGGAAAAAATGTTTTCATCCATTAAGAGCAAAATGCAATAAAAAGAGATGTGAAGCTCTTGTGCATATGAGAACAAAGTTGCATTAGTTTCCCTTTCATTGAACAGTTATTACAGCTTCTGTAAAAATAGTAATATCCGTGCCAGCCACAGACCTTGGAGTTAGTGTTAAAACTAAATTTGCATATATAATTTAATTATAATTTCAGTTTTCTTACTCAATTCTCTTTTTGGACTGACAGTCTAGAATATTGGTAGCCCTGAAAGTAATAAAAGACCTAAAATACTCAAACATTTTTTTCTTTGGGAGGAATTCCATATAAATTACTCTTTTAAAGGGACCTCACCTATTTCTCTACGTCTTGTAAACATGATGCAATCTTTGCTGGGCCATGCATTCTTTCTCGGATTTTCAGAACTAGACTTTAGTTCTTTAGGCTTTAGTGCAGCCCCCAGTAACTCTCACCATGTAAACACCTCAGCTCAGGAGAGCACCTAAGGCTAGAAATTAACTTGAGTGGAAGGCCGTCACAGCCAATTACATTCCAGCTCTTTTTTTCTCCCTTAGGTACTTGGAATATCTGCACCTTCTAAGGGAGTTAGGAAACATTTAGTGTCACTGTTTTGCCTGAGAACACTAATAATTGAAAATGAACCAATGATTGGAGCTTTCAGAGGAATTTATTTTCTTTGGTTTAGAGGGTTTAAGCTTTTGTGTTTTACAGGCAAATTTCCTTTACTGCCATCGGAGTTTTCACATCTCCTCCTATTATTACCTGTAACACTGAGAACAGTGTTCAGGAGCCCAACAAGGTTTCCCAAGTGTGAAGCGGTGACATTTTGTTATTCCAGAACCACTTCAGGAAGGAATGCTGTATTTCTACTCAACATTTAATGTTTTACAGCTGCTAAAGGATTATTCACTACATAGTAAAACAGGAAAATCGGTCTCTTCTTAACATCATTAGTAATAAATATGATTGCTTATATTTTCCAAGAGAAGTGACAGGAAATGCAGATAATGAGCAACTAATTGACAGACATATGTAAATGTGCCAGCTAATATTAAATAAAGCAAAATACAAAATAAGGAACTGAAACATTTCATCATTTCTTATAATAAAACCTAATTTTAAATGTCCAGTTAATATTACAAAAAATGTTGGTCCCTGCACAGGAAAATTAAAATAAATATCCCAAGAAGGAAGCATTGTGCCTCCTTCTTAGAAGCAATTGGTCATTATAAGATAAAGTATGTTCATATTTTATTTTATTTTAATTCTAAATTGAAAAAATCATGAATGATCATATGGAAGAAAAATACCATCGTCAAAAGGGACAAAACCTGAACTTGTGTCTGAAGTGTTTCTTAGGTAGGTAAGATGAAGTCAGTGGAAACCCTCCTTGCAGCATTGCCCTGAAGTTCTCTGCTAGGCTGCAGAGGGAAACTGGGAGGGCAGTTTCTCTGGTCCTGGACAGGTTGATTGGGATGAATTGTTAGCAGTCAGTTATCTTTCTCCTAAACACGGGGTATTCACTGTCATAGGTGAAGTTTGACTGGCAAGGCTGAGAGGAAAAGAGGATGTGATTAGAGTGTGAAAGGATGGTGCCTGAATCCAGTCTCACTGAATTTTTCTGTCATCAATTTAAATTCAGCTGGAGAGTTGTGAAACTCCCTTGCTTTCACCTTGCTCCATCATTCCTAGGCTATTTGACTACCCCTTTACTCCTTTCCAGGGCTTTCTAGCCTAACATTTTGATGCACTGTGTTTTCACCATGTATCAGAGCAGAAGCCTTTGTTCACCCGCCTAGGCTGTTAGTTCATTGAAGAAAATGGCCATGCAAATTCATATTGGTTGTCCAGAGTTGGTATTCAGTGATCATTATTTGTATAAATGAACATCAAATAAGGACCAAAATTTTAAACAAAGTTTTTTATTTGTTCTAAGAATTTTCTGGGCAACTTTATATTTGACAAACTTTGATGGTAAAGAGAAATGAGGTGAAGCCTACTTTTTAAATAATTTAGAGCCTTAAGCCCCTTTATCTGGACTTAAATGGAAATTTGATTGGATTGCTTTCATCCATTCTGGGCTTCATTTGACCTGATTTGAAAGTCAATAACATGATCTAATAGAAGGACTCTATGCCTCATCTGCTTGATTTCAGGAGTCCTTTGGAAATTCTGAAATTGATGGGTATTTTCCATCAAGCCTCTGCCCCCTTTCGAGGGGGCGGTGGGAACAGGTATCAGAAATCGCTCTCTGGTGACGTTACTTGCATCTATACAGCTATCAGTGTTTTCTCCTATACCTCTACACTAACAAACACATTTTGTTTTGATGTGGGTGCAAACCTAATTTCCCTGTGCCTCTGAAGTTTACAGAGCTGGCTGAAATCTGCACTAAGTGATTTGGGAATAAAAGCTTTCCTTGTTATTATTTGCACAGTCTGTAGTATCCAGCTGCCAACCCATGCCATATTATTTGTGTGATGCTAGGTGACAGTCTGTGTTGAATTTTTGCTATGATTCTTGACATAATTTAATGAGCTAGAATATCATTTTCTCCTGTAAGAAATATGCACATATTTTTAATGCCAGTGAAAAGTTGTTTATTTTACACATATATTATTTTTTGAATCCAGGATTTCTACTCTTAACACATATTAACATGATGCATTTGGTATATAAATGTACTTTTTCCCACTTGCATTTACAAGAGGTTTAGTTTTCAGCATAATTGAGGGAGAAAAATGTACCCGCTTGGTTGCACAAGGCTTGCTTCTTTCCTACTCTTCCTAATTAGCTTTTAACAAGCTGTCAATCTTCCACTCTATATGTTGCATTTTTAAGGAAAGGACAAAGATGTCTTGCAGTCTTCCTGTGAAAGTAGACTGCTTCTTAAGAAAAACAACCTTGGACTATCTGGGTGGGTTTTGGCTCCAAACATTGAATCAAATACAATGTGATTTTTCCTGGTGCCATAAGCCAATGCCGAGTACATATTTCTGTGTCTGTGTCATCTGTCCCTTTCCTTAGAGATGTTGTCAGCTTCTTCCACACAGACTCACTTTCACAGAATAAGGAAAAACCCACTCGGTGTTTTTCTTTTTGTTAAATTAGATTTTTAAAAATAACATTTTTTCTAATAGAAGCAATATGCATTCAGTTGGAATAAACCTAAGCAATTTTTAAAGTATTCCTAATAAACCAAAATAACCTGTTAATCCACCATGCAAATGGCCAATTTAATATTTTGGTGCATTCCCTCGGAGGACTATGTAAGGGTTGTGTGTGTTTACATGTGTGTTTAGGTGTGAATCTACATAGAGGGATTTATTGTTTTCTTCACAGAAAATGTAGCATTTTTATATACTTTTGTAGCTTGCATTTTTATTTAGCAATAGTTTATGAACATCTCCCATGTCAGTAAGTGTGGTTTACAGTATGATTTTACTAACTCTGTTGTGTGGCAGTGCAATAATTTAATTATCCTATCTCCCTGTTAATGGATATTTAGCTCATTTCTCAGTTAGTGCTATGCATAAATTATTTCTGTGCATTTTCTGGGTATGTCTTTAGGACATATTCCTAGACATGGGATTTCTGGATTAAAGTCTGTGTATATTTCAGATCCTTTGTATTTATCACCAATTGCCCTGCAGAAAGGTGAAGTATTCTTGTGTTTTCACTAGCGGAAGATGGGAGGTTCTTCCTCTGCACTGGCCTCTGCTCACTGGCATTCCTCGTAATCATTGCAAATATGACCGGTGAAATACAGAATTTTTTTTCTATTTACATTGGTGAGGTTAAATGGTTATCATATGTTTAATGGCCATTTCATTTAGTCATGCAGACCAGCTCAGGTAGCAGCTTATGTCATGTTTGAGGGTGAGGTCTGTAAAATCAGGTGGCCTGGTCCTCCGCCAGGCTTCACCCAAGTCATGAGACGTAGGACAATACTCTTGGTTAATCTATGTGGTATGAACAACAGTGGTAACTATCTCACAGATCAGTTTCTAGGATTAATATATTCCTGTATTATATGTTATATATTACCAATATATAATAATAGTAAGAATATTATTAACATCTCTATAGTACTTTCTATGTGCCAGGCATTGTCCTTCGTATTTTTCTATATGTTAATTCTTTTACCATGTCATGAAGCTATATAAAGCATTTGATACAATTCTTGTTGCATAGTAAACCCTTAATAAATACCCTGTTAATTAAAAAAAATATTATACTTTTCACAACATGTGCTATACATGGGCCAGTTTTATTGATGGAAATATGTTATCAAACATCTTCAAATCATTCACATGAAGTTGCTTTAAAATATCCAACATAGATGTTAAATGTTGTGAATGACAATTTAAAACTTGTTTTTAGCTTAATGTAAGATAAAATTTTGTAAATAATGAATGTTTTAAAAATAGATTAGTTAGTAATACAATTATTATTGACATATCAAGTGCCAACATTCAATGTTCATACTCATTGCCACAGTTGGAATATACAGATTAAATGAAGTAGATAAAGCAGATATTTAGTGACTTGGAAACATGAAAGCAATCTATCTGGATAGTAAAAACAAACTCACAAATAAACAATGATTCCTCCATTTTATTCAGTTATAATATCCACTCCTATAAGATATCAAGCCACTGAAAAGTCATCCAGTTAACTGTGTTCATTTGCTTCTCAATGACCTGACATTTGGCTTCAAGTAGAGTTGAGTGACTGTGTTGTAAAGGCAACATCAACATACATATAACTCTGATACAGTGGGAAGGCAGCCTAAATGTTGACAATGAGCACACATTTTGTTATCAGAAAAGCCTATCTTCAAACCTCAGGTCTGCCATTGAGAGTTGGTTGGCACTACCCATGTCACTTAAATTCTCCCATTTCTAATTTCTTCATTTACAAAAGGAGGATATTTACCTCAGAGGCTAATGGCAGGATTAAATGAAATAAGAAATTTCAAGCATGTAGCACAAGGTCTGGAACAACTAACTGAATATTAGTTGTTGATATTATAATTACTACATGGACTATGCTGGATTATGCAACATGTGTTCTGTTCATATCTGAAGTTTGGACTTTGAGTTGCCTGAAGAACATAAATAAGATGACTGGAAGACAGGTAGGTGTGTTTGCCTGAAACTTAGAAGAAAGACCTGAGGTTGAAAAATCAATTTGTTTGTCATTAGTATATGGGTGAGTAAAAGGACAGATATAAAAATTTCAGGAGAAAAGTGACCCCGGACTAAGTGGGAGTATTGGAAGAGGACCTAGGACACAGGAAGAGAAAATCTTTTATAGAAAGGAAGGAGGATATTTATGCCACGGCAATAGGAGGCAAGGAGAACGATGGGTACAGCCGTGTGCATGACTATTGACAGTTGTCTTAAATTGTTTGGAAACTCTTGTACCTGTGCTTATGAACTAATTAATGAATTAATGCTTTCCACCCTGATTCTTCCTGAAGTTTTATTTAAGTGATTCTATACCTAGAAATTTTATTTTATTACAATAAACTCAAATCTAGTGTCAATTCAGGAAGGCCCTAGCTAAAAGGAAAGGGATTTGAGGAAACTTATAGCAATACATTTTAAAGATATTTTTAAAAAGTGGAAAGTAATTTGTTATATTTTTAAAATCAAGATTTTAAAGCCCAAAAAAGGTTTGCCCTATGTGTAGACATCTCTATTTACTCTGTTTTATAACTGTAGTCAACCCATGTAAAAAATGGCACTTATGAAGAGAAATAGCTAAACAATTAGATAATCAGTATAAATTAACATTTGGAAAAATAGCTTCTAGCACATTCTTTCCAGATATACAATTCCTTTTACAAAGGATAGCATGTTTTTAGATGTCTTTTATTGTAGTTGAAAATCCTCAAGGTGTAAATACCCTTTCTGAATACATTCTTAATTATTTCAATAATTAGCTGCCAAAAGGGAACTCTATATCTGACACAGCTTTTAGTCATTCTTTTCTCCTAGCAGAAATGATACATTTCAGAGTTATAAGGCCTCCTAATATTCAAGGTGGAAAAGAGCAAACTGTAAATAAAGCATAATTAGAAAGATTTATCTTCCTATATGACCTGGGGCATTTCATAAATTCTATTTCTGATTATTTATATTTTCAAAAAAAATTCCTCTAACAACCAGTGCTATAAATGTCAATTTGAAGACTCTGAAGTAAAAGAGACATCTGAATTGTTCTTTTAAAACCTTGTCTTTGCTACTTTCAGACTAAAGATGATGAATTGTTAAATATTTTTCAGTTGGCAAAAACAATCCTAAAAAATAAAGGCATCCCATAAACATCCAGCTTAAAAAACACTAAAGAATATCTGTATAATGCTATGACAGAAAGTGAAGCATGGTGTTACAATAATCCTAAAAGTAAAATTAAGTAAAACTAGAATTTATAAGGATTCATTACTGTAGATTTACCAGTGTTGCTAGAATTCAAGGTGTCAGGAGGAAATCATTATGTCTTGCATTGCTGGATCAATTACCTTCATGGCCTCTAATAAATTTTGGTCCTCTGATTTTGACGGATGTTTAACCATCTCTTTATGGAGAAATTTCCATTTATAAACATGGAAATTGTTTCAACAGAGTGCTTATTAAGTGTTAGCAGTTGAAAGATACAAATGGCTGTTGTGTGGTTTCTACAGCTTAAACAAATATCCAGATGCTATAACCGCTTTATATTGAGAACTGATATCCTTTTTTTTAACCAAGAAAATGAGAGGATATGGTAAAATTATTGTTTTTATTTATCTATAAAATATTCCAAGGAATAATTAATATAGTAATTTCATGCTTAAACTTTAAGCTGTATTGAGCAAATAGAAAAAATTGGGGAAATACTTTGAAAACCTGGCTCTGTGAAGGTAATATTTTCATTTAGTCAAATGTTTTTGTCTCATTTATAAATATTAGGTATCATTCACTGACAAAAAGTATAATTACTGAAACTATAAAATATTTTTATAGTTTCTATACAGTTACAAAAGTTTCTGGGATTAGAATGTTTAAATGCATGCTGTAAATTTAATCTTATTAAATGTGTATACTTGTATGCAAAGGAGAGTTTGAACAAATATACTAATGTTCAAACTTATTCTTAAGGTATTATATAATAAAAATAAAGATTTTTAAATTTACATAATTAGATGTTACAAGGAAATATATTTCTAAATGGAAAAAATCCTAAGAAAAATTTGCTTGGAAATTTAGTGGTAGTTTTACAGTTTATTAAAATTAATAATTAAAATTAGTCTAATACATTCATATATTATCTGATAATATCAGAATATGACTAAGCCTTTTGCTTTGTGTTTGTAATACATATAGATTAGTATAATAAGACTGAAACTCCACCACAGCTGACCCGTCTCTTCCTCTTCCTAATAGATGTAACCTCGTTAAGATCAAGTCATTCTTATCTTTGTGTTCTGTGTCTTATGCCATAGCATGTTTGTAAATTTTAATGTATGTCTTTATACAGTCACCTGATTTCACCATGGCTTGTTAAGCCATTTCATACAATTCTTTCACAAGATAATTGATACACAGTGGAGTAGAAAGTATATGCGTCTATCATCAAAGGCATACATACTGGAGTGGACATCTAATATCACACCTGTTATTGTACCTGGCTGATTTCTATTTCTTTTTGTAGTGAGACTCTTTTGGTAGGGGGTTGGGGGTGAGCTAGGAAAACACTTATGTCCCACTGCATCAGTCCATGAACTTTAGGTATGGCAACTTCCTTCCTACAGACACATAGATGGGCACATGGTCCATTCCTGGACAACCAGTCTATTCCAATCTCCAGAGATAGATTTAAGGATGGGCACATGCCCCTATCAGAGCCAATGAGTCTCAAGTCCCAGACTTTGGGCTGACACGTTCCAATGAGTTGCTGGGGTGAGAAATATAAGCCTGGAGCTGCTGGCAATATATTGCTTGTTAGAGTGGAGCTCACTAAGGAAGAGTCCATGTGACACCCTTTTATTCCTGAATCTGTTCAATTTTAATCTGAATCCTGAATTTTTCAGTTACATCAGCTAAAAACTGACCTTATTTTTGCTAAAGCCTGTTTGAGTTGGATTTATATCACTTGCAACTGCAAGAAGATAGATATAGTAATAACTGATAGATATAATAATCTGCACTGTGGTTATTTCATCTATAAACTCAGAGACTGGATTAGATGCTCAATAATATCCCTGACAGAAATCAAAGTCTATATTTATAACCATAACCACAACCACGTGGAGTTTCTTACAGAAAACATGTGTTTATTGCATCAAAATAAACCATAAGCATTTATTGCTTTTCTTCTTTTTATTTTTTGGTCTTAATACTGATTTTTTTAAAGTAATTAAATTTCTTTTTAACCTGTGTCTCTTTCAATGAGTGATTATTGACTCTGTTATTGAATTCAGAGTTACATAGAATTTTTTTAAAAAATTAGTAAAAGGCAATGGATTGTATTAATTATATAATAGACAGTGAAAGAAAATAAATCAGATTACTGTATTAGGGTCTTTTACCTATACTTACTCAAATCTTATTATCATTATTTAGGTGGTTTTGCCACAAGAAAAACTTTTGTGTAAGCAAAAAATACCTCATTAATTATCTTGCAGAAAGATTTTCATAAAAAAGACACTATTATTTTCTGAAGTTCTGTTAATTTTTAGAATATATTGTTATCTAAATAAGGGTGAAACTAGGGTGATACCCTGGTTAGTGTGGACAGTTGTAGATTGCCTCAGTCTGTCTCAATGTATATGGTTTTTTTTTGGTGTGATTATTAATGATCCCTCATTTAACTATCAAAAATATACCAACTTGAAGAAAATTATATGGCCACCAAAGACCCTAAAACCAAATAATAAGGAAAAAAGTCTTGGTGATGAACTTGTAGCCCTTTGACAGTAAATCAGGTATCTGAGAGACATTTTATAATGGCATATATGGAAACAGTTTATAAAATCTAGAATATTGTCATCATTACACTACTGTAATTTATTACAATAGTATATAAAGTACAGTAGCAATAAAGGGGGTATGTGCTTATTGCTGAATTTTGCACTACTTACTAATCTTCAAAAAACTGTTCTTAAGAAACAAGAATCAAATCCTCCCCAGTGATGGCACCTGGTTCATCTATGTTGGTGCATTCTATAACAAGACTGTGCTAAATGAAGCATTCTTTACTAATTATCTGCATCAGTAGTCACCACTAAGAAGGTCTTTCTTAATTGTAAATCTTGAGATAAACGTAAAATGTTATTATTGTTATTATCATTATCATTGAAGTGCATAGAAGTGTAACCCTTGTCATTGGGAAACCTGCATTTAAAATTTGCAGGAAATGTGCTTTGCAAGATGAATAAACTGTTAGGTTCAAGTGGAATCAGCATTTCACTGCATCTGCCAACTATACCAAAGTGTCAATTTTTGAATTTTTTTCTCTTATGGCCCATCTTCTTCATGCATATTCTTTGAGTAGAAACAAGTCTACTGAAATAATAGCTGATTATTTGGAACTCATTCGTAATTTGTTATTCATATTAAGCCATATTAAACAAGAGCTCAGATATGGAGAAATAAATGAAATTAAGGCTTCTATTTCTAGACTCTTCTTTTCAGTATATTTTCATCAATTTATTTATATTACCTTATATAACTACATATGCATATACACACAATACAGAAATAGTGAGCTCGCTCACAAATGTGGCAATTATCTGTTGAATCTGGAAATAAAACTCAGTATTTGCATGATCTATGAACACTTCTTTAGGTATCAACAGACCATACAGAAGAGACTGGCAAACTTTTTTAGTAAAGGGCCAAGGAAATGTTTTAGGCTTTAGAGGCCATATGATCTTGG
The DNA here is from genome assembly GCA_004026545.1 of Mormoops blainvillei. Taxonomy (NCBI): domain Eukaryota; kingdom Metazoa; phylum Chordata; class Mammalia; order Chiroptera; family Mormoopidae; genus Mormoops; species Mormoops blainvillei. The sequence goes on from PVJD01006245.1 coordinate 65,478, forward strand.
CTGCAACTATTCGAATTTGACATTGTAGCAAAAAAGCAACTACAGATAAAACATTAACAATGAGTGTGGCTGCGTTCTAATATAACTTGATCTATTGACATCAAGATCTGATTTTCATATAATTGTCATGTCATGAAATAGAATTCTTTTTTGAACTGCTTTAACTATTTAAAATGCAAAAACCATTCTTAACTCACAGGGCACAGAAAAACAGGCAATGGGCTGAATTTGGCTTATGGGCCATAGTTTGCTGACCTCTGTCATGGAGCATTAATGCTCTGCTCTATCAAGAAGAAAAAAGTGAAGAATTGTGTGCGGCATTCAACAAACTTCCTCAAATGTGCGTCAAGGTCCATGTAATATGTCTAAAAAGAGATTTTGTATTTTTTTCTTCTTCTGTTAGAAAATACAGATTATTATAGCACCAGGAAATGTTATAAAAACAACTGCTTCTAATTGGTTTTTACATAAAGAATTTATGACAAATACACTGTCAGAAGAATGCTCTATTATGCAGAGATATGATGTCAGTTTCATTTATAACCTGCTTTCTTACCAATTGAATAATGCTATAGATAGGTATGACATCATGTCTGGGCATAGTCACAGTTTGACTGATAGGTTGGATTTTGGAATATAAACAGGAAACTGGTAATTGCTTTACTTAAATTTTAGGTAAAAATAGTTGAAGAAGGCTGTTACTAATATATGAATGTATTAGAAATTATTCTAAAATTGTTTCTTTTATAACTCTGAAGATATGATCTAATGATGAGAGCAAAAACCTTGGGAATGTTTGAGATTTAATTTATTGTTTAGTCAAATAGTTAATTTTGAAAACAATTCTATTAAATATATCAGTATTATTAATATAATTATAGAGACCAGTAGAACATTCAAGAATATATATAGTTTATCATATGAAACTGTAAATTGTAACCTGATGGCAATTAGCAAAACAATGTAATATTTTTACTATTGAAGTGAATTATTTTTAATGTAAAAACTACATAGAAAAAATTTCCTAGAGCTTATGGAAATCTTAAATGACATTAAAATAAAAAACACCCAAATTTGATGAGGCACAGTTTCTTTTAGCATTATTACAATACTATTATCTAGCCTACATATCTTATTCAGATTTTACAAATTGTCCTGATACATATTTGAAAATTAATCTTAGCCCTGGCTGGTGTGGCTCAGTGGATTGAGTGCTGGCCTGCAAACCAAAGCATCACCAGTTCAATTCCTAGTCAGGGCACATACCTGGGCTGCTGGCCAGGTCCCCAGTAGGAGATGTGCGAGAGGTAACCACACATTTATGTTTCTCTCCCTCTCTTTCTCCCTCTTCCCCCTCTCTAAAAATAAATAAATAAAATTTAAAAAATAAAGTTAAATTAATCTTAATGTATTACCTACTATTTTATGTGTCATAATGCTTGAAAATTATGAAGCATCATTATAAAATGATTATCTGTCAACCAACAGCTCTGCTTAAGATCTGGATCAGAAGCTAACAAACACTTATATAATAGGCCAAATCTAGCCCACTTCCTATTTTGTTAAATGAGGATTTATTAGAAAAATTACTTGATAATGCAGATTATAAATTCCTTTTATTTTATTTAAAATTTGTTTTTCTTTTTGTTAAAGTTATTGGGGAGACACTGGTTAACAGAATTATACGGGTACCAGGTAAACTGCTTTACAACACATCGTCTGTGTGTTCTCCACCTCAAGTCAAGTCTTCTTTCAACACCATTTATCCCTCCTATGCCCTCTTGCTCCTCCACCCTCCCCTGCCCCTGGCAATATCCACACTGTTGTCTGTGTCACTGAGTTTTTCTTCTTTTTGTCTCAGCCTCTTCACTCCCTCCAGCCCCCCTCAACATCCCTTCTCCCAACAACAAGCCCTTTATTTTAGAAAAAAAATATGAAACAGGAAGATGGGAAAAAGCTTATTTAAGTTTACACAGCAAATTAGTCATAAATGAAGACAATAACCTGACTATTTTCTTGTCTTATAATATTCTATAACCAAAAGAAATAAGAGAAATCCAGCTAGTAAACTGAGTAAAAAATAATATTTTAATTTGACCAACACCTTTCATTGTTGACATCATCTCTTTCTTCTTCCTCCTCTTCCTCTTCCTCCTTCCCCTACTTTCCTGATCCTCTTTTTTTAAAAGTTAGTTGTAAGTTATTGATATTTTAATTTAAAAGAATTAAATATTACTTATTGTTATCCTTAAAAATACATCTTATGTTTTCTCACTTAAAATTACATTTTATAAAAAATTAATGCCTGAATGGTGGTCCTGATTGTATATTTGAATGTTTATTAATGTATTAAATACACCTAAAGAGCTGTATTCATTGTATTTTTTTATTCAGAACAAAGCATGATGATACTGTTTATGACTGAAACTTCTTACTGATAAATGAAATACAATACTCCTGTCCATGAGTCCTAAGGAAGGTTTGTAATATCCTGCAGAGTAAATATCTTACAGATTTCTATGGGCTATAATAGAAATTATTACAATTTATGTTGTAATAGAAAATTATTTCCACCACTGATTTAAGCGTATGTGGGATTTGTTTTATTCAGACAACTCTGTATCTTACAGAGGTGGATTTTTTCTTAATGTGTGATGATATGGAAAGCATCATGAAATGGTGATTTTAGGCATCCATGTGAAAGGCTATCAATAACCAAAGAATAATAGAGATATAGCTGCAGAATTATGCTTTGGGTTATTAAATTACAGAAAAATGAATAATTCTGAGGGCAAATTGCTTTTAATGAGAATTAAATACTGTATAAGACAAATTTTAACATTAAAAGTCCTTGTCTTTCTGAGAGGAACAAATGTGACATTTATTTGTATGAATAAGTTGTTTATGTTAAAGCGGCATTAATTAATCATTGTCTACATTAAGGCAAAAAAGGCAATATTTTGAGAATTCTCTCCTCCAGAAGAGATGCTTTAACCCTGTAGATCATAATGCATATATAAATATCAAAGCTCATTGTCTTTTAGATAGCCATAGTCTATCGAGAACTTTTGAAATATTATTCTTTGGTTTTCCTGGGTTAGAATCAAATATTGAAAATAAAGGAAACATGTGATCTGAAACAGACACTGCTGGCCAAAACATCCATTCTCATCATCTTGGAGAACTCCTAAGTAATGACCATTTTATTTAGGTTCCTAGACAATCAATAATCCTATTTAAACAGGACATGTGCATACTTTTCTATTAGCACATAAATAGAAGTTCCTTCCTGCCCCCCTCCTGTGTTCCTAAATATAGACGTAGTAGCCATCTTTGTCCAATCAGAAGCAGAAAACACCCTGGAATGAGAGAGTAACCAGAGAGGAGCCTGAGTCCCGGAAACGTAGAGCCACCATGCTTAGAGGCTGGGCTGAAGATGCTCACGTTGATTCATGAGAAAGAAATAAACATTTGCTTCTTATAACCTAACTTGTAAATTTTTGGTATCTATTAAGATGATCATATAGTTTTTCTTTATCTAATAAAGCTAGGAATTACATGAACATTGAATCCTAATATTCAAGGAACAAGTGGCTTTCAATGGCATTCTTGAAATAAACTCCACTTGGTCAAGTTTGCAATAAACTCAGCTTGCTATTATTTTACTTAGGTTATTTACATGCTTATTAAAAAAAGTAATATTAGCTTGTAAATTTTTCTTTTTTTATGTTTGACATCAGAGTAATGCTAAATTCATGCAATGATGTTCAGAATCTTTCATGATTTCCGTGCTCCCTCATAGTTTATGTCAGAGAAATCCTGATTTCCTGAAAGCTTGAAAGAAGTAGCTTCCGAACCACTTTGGTCCTCAACATTTTTGCCATCTTTTCCAGTTTTTTTCTATAATTATTGATATTTCAAGCCTTTCTTTTTTTCTTTTGATCAACTTTGGTTAAGCACATATACTTACAAAACCATCATTACAATGAGATTTGAATATTATAAAGGTTTGTATATCACATTCTCAAACTTTTTTCCCCCCACATTTTGGATCTTCTTTCTCATTCTAAAATGGTGCTCTTGGTATTTTCTTTTTTCCCCTTAGTATTACTAAGGCAGATGTTTGTCTAGTTTATTACTTTACTCAAATAACCTTCACTGATATTTTTCTGCCTTACAATTCATTAACTTATTTACTGCAAAACATGTCTTTTCCTGCTTTTCTTTTCATCTTTCTTGGATTGATTTATTAGTTAATTTATCTTTAGATTTTTGCTTAATAATCAAATTATTTGCAGAGAAATATTGTTTAATTGAGTTGAAATCAGTATATAAGTTTCAAGTGTATATTATAATTAGAAGTCTATATATACTACAAAGTGATCAACCACCAAAAGCCTACACCATACCGTTGACCCCATTTACTTATTTTACTTACCCCCAACCCCCTTCCCCTCTAGTATCTACCAATCTGTTCTCTCTTTCTGTGAGTTTTAGTTATGTTTATTTGCTTGTTTTAGATTCTATGTATGAATGAAATTACATGGTATTTGTCTTTCTCCATCTGACCTACCCACCTAGCATTCAAAATCCATTCATGTTGTCTCAAATGCAAGATTTTATTCTTTTTAAGGCTGAGTAGTATTCCATTGTGTGTGTGTGTGTCTGTGTGTCACATCTTCCTTATTCATTCATTCATCAATGGACACTTAGGTTGTTTCCATATTCTGGCTACTGTAAATAACTCTGCAGTGAACACAGGGGTGCATATATCTTCTCCAATTAGTGTTTTTGGATAAATACCCAGCAGTGGAATGGTTGTGTCATGTGGTAGTTCTATTCATAGAAGAATATCTATGCTGTTTTCCATAGTGGCTGCCCCAATTGAAGTCCTTACCAGCACTGCACCTGGTTCGCTTTCATTCACATCCTCTCCAACACTTTGTTGCTTGTCTTTTTCATAATAACCTTTCTAACAGGGGTGAGGTGATATCTCATCATGGTTTTGATTTGCAGTTCTTTAATAATTATTGGAGTTAAATGTTTTTCATGTGCCTGTTGGCCATAAGTATGCCTTTGCGAAAATGCCTGTTCAGATCATCTGCCCATTGTTAACAGGTTTTTGTTGTTGAGTTGTATGAGTTCTTTGTATATTTTGGGTATTAACTGCTTGTTTATATATATGATTTGCAAATATCTCCTTCCATTCAGTAGATTACCTTTTTGTTTTGATAAAATTTTAATTTCTGATTAAACTTTTAACTGTGTCCCCAATTTTTGATATGCAATATTCTGACAGTCATTTTGTTTTACTAATATCCAACTGGAATTTTTATCTCTCTTTTGCCCCAGCAGCTACTTTGTGAAGTCCTTTTCTGTTAAATTTCAGGGAATTTTAGAAGGGTTGCAAGTTTATTAATAACCTTAATTTTTACAGTATTGGGTTAAAAGAATGTGGATATATCTGCTATTTGAGATTTATTCAGGTATTTTGGTACTTATATAGGATAATTTAAATATATTTGCATGGGGTTCTAAAACAAACACATTTAAAAACATATAAAGAGAAATATTACATATAAGCATTAATTTTATTTTTCCAAACCTTGGTATACTGATCTGCTACATACTGACGTTAAAATGGTGACGCGAGTTATTTTTCCCTCTATTTTAAAATTTCTGTCTATTTACCCTTGACATTATAAAACTTTTTTCCTTATGTGTTTACATACAATGTTATTAATTTTGTAAATGTTAATGCCTTGTTATCTATAATTTGTGTTGTATGGATTATTAATGTTGCAGCTTCAGTGTCTGAGATACCACTTTATACTAGGCATTTCTTATCTACACATTAAATTTGGATATTGATTCTTATTTGTCCTTTTATTTTTATTCTTTCTGTGGCACATTATTTCGACATTTGGATTTGGCTTTGTAAACAAGTTTGATAACCAACTGTTTATTTTTCTGATTCTTTGTTTTTTTCTATATTCACTCGAAATTTCTTGGCTATATCAAATAAAATATAAATTATATCTATCTACCTATATTTTTCCAGCCAGTGTCTTATCATATTTCTTCTTAGTTTTTTCCCCCTGAAACTTGCTGGTACTGTATGAAGATATAAATATAATATGGGAGAAATAATTGAGACGAGCTTCAAAAAATCATTACCAAGATCATACACCAAAAATACATAGCAGACCTTGGCTTTGAGGACACCTTTAAGCTATTCCCAGCTTTACTAGTCACAGCATATTGTAATTTGATTTTCCTTTCATTCCAGGGCCAATATAGTAGTCCGTAAAATTATTGTTTGGTATAATGACTATTTTAAAAAAATTATAAAGTAGACAATTTATCTGTAATATATGGAATGTATACATATATAAGTAGCTCACATTTGTAAGCCACTTAAGATGCTAACAGAGAAGAGTGTTAGACATAGATATTAAGTGTAAGGCGGGGGCAAGTTTTTTATATGCCTGAAGGAAAATCATGGCAAGACAAAGAACTCCGATAACAGCAGAGATGGGGATGGAGCCCAGTACGTGGATGGAGAAAGTTCAACTTCATGCTGAATGGGGTGTCTGAGGATTTGGTCTTCTGATGATTCTTCTTTGAGAAGAGAATTGAGAAAATAACTTCACACAAGCCACCCCAAATTTAAAAAATTTCATCAACCAGTTAAATCTTAACAAGGGCTTTTCCTACTGTCTGCTCAGCTCTCCTGACACTCAGAAGTGACTTTCAGCCTCTGTGACTCATGTGACTCTTCCTCCAGCTTTCTCCTCTGCCTCCTGCTGCTCTGGGTATAGAGAGACAAGAAAACAATAAACTGTTTTTAAAAGACTTGAACCTTTATGGTCACTTCATAAACAGTTTTAACTGGGAAGAAAGTTAAATAAAAAAAGGAGTTTGGCTCTGAAAACTAAACACAAGACACTAGGTTTACAGTGAGATGAACATCAGAATGTATGTGGTACATAGATAGAGCAGGAGGTGGGGATGGAGTTAGAAGTGGAGATTTCTTTTTCCTTTTTCTCTTTGCCTCAATCAAAAGTCGGCAGGATTTCCTTCCATAGTCAGGTAAAAGTTGGGTCAGGCATTGTTTGAGTGCTGGATGAGTTTTCTGTGTATTTGCATGCATTTTGAAAGTCATTGTAGGAAGGGATCAAATATGTAGTTTTTTAGTCAAGTCCTACCTTAAATTGGAAGCCCAGTAAAGGGAGTATCTCGCCCCCTTTTGTATGATACAATGTGCCAAACCAAAAACCTTGTTCTGCCCGAGCTTATTCGCCCTAACGTGTACTTGGTGAAAGCGCCGCTATTGACGGTCACACTTTAGTCAAAGCCGTCAGCCTGGACACATTATTTTTCCCCTTTGCCAGGCACACTTGCAGTGTTTGTAATTCTAAAACAAATGCTCAAGTGGCTTAGATAGTTTCTACATAGTCACTTCATAGTTCAAATGAGAAATTCAGTCCCAAAGATTAAAGTTCTGAAAAGACAAAGAATTTACTATTCAATAAACTTGGGAATTTTCCATTAATACAAAGGCAAATATATGTAATGGTTTCATTAACTAACAAACACATTCTTGGATTTGACTCAGTAACTACAAAGTTATTCTTCTGATACAGAATAGCCTAAGGGTACTTTCTAATTAAAATTTTGAAAACTGATGCTCAATATACCATATCTGTCTGCAATTCTAAATGAAGCTGGGATCTGTTATGTTGAGTTAGTCCATAATCTCTTCTTTTAGTGCTATGTAGTTTTAAAAAAGCTAATTTAATAAATCCAATCAAGCTCAACCCTAAACTATTATCATAGCAAATAAAGTTAGTGGTAGTTATGGTCAAGTTGCAATTTATGGAACCTCATAATCCTAGTAGTAATAAAAGTAATATTTCCAACAATAATAATATTCTACCATTTATTGCGCGCCTGCTGTGTTCCAGGCCTTTTAAATACATTATCTCATCTGACTCATGCCACAACTGTGTGAGAGGGTTATCATTTCAATCTTATAGTTAAGGCAGCTGAAAATAGAGGAAAGGATGGTTTGAACTGAGACAGCATTGGGGGCCAGGAAACTCAGTGGTGCGGTAAAAAGGAAAGTTAGAAAAGGGGGTTCATTACAGAGCTTTAAAAATCTTATGCAACATTTTTGTAAGTTTATAAATTGCCTTAATAATGTAAGTATGACTTAGATAATGTGGAAAGACAAGAAGAAAACAAAAATGACATGCTATTTTCCAATGTTTTACTTAATATGCTTGTGAGATTTTAGAAGGGATTGCTTAATAGTTAGATTTAGGGGTCCGGAGTTCCAGAAAAGAGTCTGGGTTATGGTTTTGAAATTCATCGTTATTTTAATATTATAGAAGTCAAAGTTTCAGGTATGGAGAAGGTATTTTAAAAGAGCTTTGTAAGCTAAACAGAAAAAGAACAAAGATAAGGTTTGGGGACCATTGGTATTTAAAAAGCAGAAAAATTAGAGCTATTAAGAGAATTATTCATTCAAACAGGGTTATCACCAAAGTTAATGGAATAGAGATTTTATGATATAGAGAATAGTGAAAAATGTTGCATTCTGGGATCAAGTAAAAAGCTTCATAGATGTCTAGAGGGTTTGCCCATTAATTAGCGGGTGAGCAGACCAAGGTGGGCAAGCTTGAGAGCTCAGTGCTCTGTGCATTCAGGGGCGAACTGCAAGTGGGTGGGTGAGAGAGTGAATGGAAACTGTATAGAGCCAGTCTGTGCAGAGAAGTAAATTAAAAGTTCAGTAGCTGGAAATCAAGAGAAGAGCTTGATTAGGGTGGCTTAAACACATTTATCTGGGGAGAGAGAAAATTGAGCCATTGAACAGAGAGATGATGTCAAATTGAGGTCTTGAAGGAAGACCAGCACATGAATCTCAATAGGATGGCCTAAGATAGCTGCGCTAGGTGGCTGTGGAAGGCGCTGGGTGGAGGGGAGGTGGTGTTGAACTCTAGCCTGAGCCTTTGCCACCAAATGGGGATTTGTGTTTTTTTTTTTCTTTTTGGTCTTCTCAGACAGGGCTCATTTTGTAATTCATCATCCCAGAAGTAATGGCATTTTTCTAATTTGTGCAAGGGTTTGCTAGTAGTAGCCTAAACTTTAGCATTAAGCAGACACTGTTTTATGTACTTCTGAATAGTGAGTGACAATGCAACATCCCGCAGTCCATCTTGTTACCATACTGAAATTACAGAAGTTCAGTGATAGAAAAGACCCCAGAGTTATCTACTGCAGCGTGGCAATGTTACAAAGAGCACATCCAAGAGAGTACAGGACCTGCTTAAGGACACAGAACTAGGTAGGGGAAAAGACAAGACCAGGGTTCACTTCTGATTCCCAATTCAATGTCCTTTCCACTGTACCAGGAAACAAGGACTCAAGCTTATAACCCTGGCACTGGAAAGACAAAAAACTTCCTCGCAACAGCCTGAGTACAGAATTCAGGATGTAGGCAGAGGCTGGAGATACATCGCCCTTGCTTTCCAAACTTGCCTACTCACGAAAGCTGTGTGAATCAACTGTAATTCTAACTTGTAATTTTTAATAATAATTCTGAATTGGCAAAAATATGGCAGTGTGTTTTTTTATGATAGTTTTTTCATGAGGGATATTTATGTCCTTGAATCCATTTATGTCTTTAAATTCAAATTACTATTAGGGAATTTTATGCCAATGTCCTTAAAAAACAGAAATATTGTTTGAGTTACAGTAAACATTTTCAGGTAGTACACAAGGATGGGACTAGCAATCACATAGATCACATTTAGAGAGTATTTTGGATTTTGTGGTAGCTGCTTAGATATGAGATCTGATGCAGAGCCTTCCTTAGTAAGCACAGACATAATCGTAAAAGAGCTGTGCAGGGCAACCATGAAGACTGGTGTGCTAGGATCTTGGTTTGTATTTTTAGCTATTGTTTTCCAAATTGTGTTTCTGAGTAATGCATAAGAATCCTTTAAATAAATAAGTCTGTGGCAAGTGGTGCCATATTATTACTATAGCCTTTCCTTATGTCTGTGTGAAAATATATAACGCAGAGTTAAAGACCTAAACAGTCGTATAGTAAAGAACCCCTATCAGCTTTGTTGAATCTATGTTTTCCAAATTTGTTTGACCACAAAGCAGGTATTTATTTTGTTTTTTTTACTGGAACATCTATTACCATCTCAAAGATAAAAGTGTTCTGCAGTTGGGAGAAAATTTTCCTGTTAGTTTTTTTTTTCTTCTTTAAGATCTTTCATTTAAAGTGTCAAGTTTTTAAAATATCTTTTGAATATAAATGCTTATCTTCCCAGAGTAAAAGTACAATTTATACTCTAAAGGAACTGCGAAACTAAGTGTATTTTCCAATAGTATGTGAAATGCTATAAATACTATAATTATAAAAGAAACTTTAAAAATATAAGCATAGTATATGTTTTTATATTATGTACATGTATGTGTATATATATAGATTTTAGGGGGAGACAGTTATCAGTAAAACTACCCACCATTAGGTAGGCTTATACATATCTTGGGAATGCTTCAATTTTGTACAATTCAGTAGTATTTACCTTGTCATCTTTATGAGAATAAAAGATTTTAGCTTTTGCAGCATCAACTGATATTTAAGGTAAAGATTATTTCCATCACAGTTTGGTTTCTTGTCCTTTTCTGTAACCGTAAAGCCAATGGACTCTTACCTGGAATTCCTCCTTCTCATTCTTAACACCTGACCTATTAAAAGGAAATCTGTACCTCTGCCTTTCAAAACTCACTTCAGTTCATCCCCTTAATGATGGTAGAATGTGTTCTTCAATCAAAACTTATGTGACATGTGGTTAATCTGATGATGCCAAGAAGCTAAAATCAGAAACAGATATTGTGTCATCAAAGATGTAAAGGCAATTAAATAATAAACTAAAAAGCATGTAAATTATTCATACCAACCAATTTTTTCATTATCTAACACAACGTGAAAACTTGTTGGTATTAATTTAAGAATTCTCTGATGCCCCAGCTGGTCGCTGGGAGCATACATTCATTCTATAGGCTGACTGCATCTGCCCTGTGTTACCAGGCTTAGTGATAAGCGGGCTCTATGAGTTGTGATATTTGCTAGCTGAACAGAAGCGAACTTGTTGTATTTAAAAAGACAGCGGTTGAATAGAACACTATATAAAAATGAAGAAAATAACCCCTAAAATAATGTCACAGTTATGCATTGCAGTCTTGGCACTAGACCTTGCTAAACCTCCAGATTGAAAGGGTTTTAATGGACTAGAATTTATTTTTCGATGTAAGTATATGGAACCATAGCATGGAAGTGTGTAGGCTCATCCAAAGACAAAAGCCGAGGCCTAAATGACGACAATGCCAAAATGCCTTCTGTAGATTAATTGGAGACTAAAATCTGCAAATGAAACCAAACAAAAAACTATACAGTTTCTGGGACAGTTTCATCAACTTTGCCTACAAGTCATACTTAACATCTAATGGCAACACAAGGTCAACGGCAGCAGGGTCCTGGGACATCAGCATGGAAGTCAAGCTCACTAGAATTCAGATTTACTGGGCCGGATATGTGTGGGAGATGAGTAACAGCATGGTGTCTAAGCGGCTGACGGACTCGCTGAAATGGAGTGATTGTAAGCACAGTAGGCAGAAGAAGGACTCTAAGGCCTTGGAGCAATGTGGCATAACTCCGACTGCTGGACAGTGATAGCAGCAAACGGGCCATGCTGGCACACAGCAATCAGAGCCTGTGTGGCTCCCTTCCCGTGACTGTGCTGTGCAAACTCTAGCACTCTTTCCTGAACTGTAATAAGGTGACCCCATAGAGATGAATAATGACATGCTTTCTCTTTGAAAGAGTTTAAATACAGATAAGCCTTCATGGTGTTGACATGAACACAACTAATATTTTCACTAAAAAAGAGTTCTTGTCAAAATCTCTCCTTTGGCACCCTCGCAGGTGCCTGCTTTCACTCAAACCACCCCAAGCTTCCTTTGCAACTTCTGTTTAAGTTTTCGTACCGCTGCATGATTCGGTTTCTCAGACATGTTTATTTACTTTCTATTTCCTTCAGCATGCTCTGTATGATCTTTACTCCTTGTTTCTGAGATCTATTATTCTCAATCCTTTGAAATCCATTTTATCCCATTTCCCCCTGCCTTATCTTGTCTAAGAACTTGTTAGTCCCATGAATCTTTACTTTCATAGCTGCTAAAAAAATGAAGAGTTCAAGTAAATGCACATCATCTTATTTCATGCTTGCTGCAGTTTCTTTAAACAATTCATTTTTCTTCCTTAGAAAGCATACATAAAGTCTAAGCCCCAGCATGAAATCTTCTCAAATAAACAAAGTTGTCTGAAACATATTCAAATTCCAGTTTCTACTATTAAGAAACCTGGGCTCAGGGACTTGTAAAGCTTTGATGGTAGGTGAGAGATGCCCCAGTAGCATGCAGCTCAACTGTCACAATATGAAACTTGCTGGAGTTTTCAAGCTTACCTTGGTCCCTTACAAACTGAATAGTTCACACTTGTTTTTTGTTTTCTTTAAATTATAATAAAGTATATAAATAAATTTTGAAACTTCCACAATCCTTGAAAACATCTTGGTCTTTCAACTGTATAATTTTAGAGTAGGTCATATAACTTATAGCATGCATTTCTCAAGTTTGCAATGTCAAATCTGGTTTAGTTATTATCAGACTACCTTTTCCTCCTACAGAAAATAAATCTTTCAAATAATGACTGAATTTTGAATTGTTAGTTTACATGCCACACAAGTTATATGGTTGCTGGACTTTTGCTATTCAAATATTATTAAATCTATACAATGAATACTTAATGAAATCTTAGACTTCTTGGAAGTTATTAGAAAATGAACTTTAATGTATTTACTTTCTCTAATACTCTACAATTACTGAAAAATCATCTTTACCATGACCAGATTGGATAAGGCAAGAAGATGTGAGGAAATTAAGTAAGAAAATTTGCATGTTTTTGTTAACTTGTTGATATACATTTGTCATGTATTTATTTTTATATTGTCCTTATTGTCTTAACAAAATATTAGAGGATGATTTTTAACATCAAAATGTGACTAAAGGGAACAAGAATCAAATTATAAGAACTTTTGGTTTCCCTGAAGTCAAAGCTATAAGGTCAATTTGCCATGTGATATGATTTTAAGTATTTGATAATATAGGAGTAAATATTAGTTCATCTGGAGAGACAAATTATTTCATAGACTAAATTTTACATGATATTTTAAAAAGAGTTTTAAAGTAAAATAAGGGCAATGTATGTTGCAGAAGAGGAGAAAATTTTCTACGTATAGTCTGATACATGCATTTATAAAGCCAAGAATGAAAAATCATTAGTAAATATATTGGAGTTTATCAGATATTTAGATAATTTAAATTCTAAATTAATACATGGACAACATATAGAAAACTAGCAGAAAATTTAGCCTATCCCTTGAGCAGCCTTTCTCAAATGTCCTTGCTTTTAGTGAGTATTTTTAGGATTAAGTATGAGTCAGTTCAGGGATGGATACTGTCTTGAGTTTCTCAAGTGCCAGTGTTCTGTGCAGTTGATTCAATAGCAATCATGTTCTTTAAACGTGATATTAGTCTGCTGAGAACTAGCATTTGTTATCAAAATCTAAGAACTTCATTATTTTCTCACCACTTTAGCACAGAGGGGTGCATATGGGGAATTTAAATTGTTACCAAAAATGAGTTTGGCTCATTCCAAGTAATTGCCCGATAATTTATTTGAAACCTCAGAGCTCTGCCTCACGAATAATGGAGAGGATATTTGTGCTCTAAAAAAATTTAACCATAGCCCTTATCAGTGTGGCTTAGTTGGTTGGATATCGGTTTGTCCTGAAAAACAAAAGGCTATCTTTTGATTCCTGGTCAGGGCGCATGCCTGGGTTGTGGGTTCAGTTCCCAGTTGCGACATGTACAAGAGGCAACCCATCTATGTTTCCCTCTCACAACAACGTTTCTCTCCCACTCTTTCTCTCTCCCTTTCCCTCTCATATTTTTGTGAACTATATGCAATTGTTTTAATGCACTAAATAGTTTCATATCATGAGTTGCATCTGATGGTAGTGTTTCTTTTTCAACTCTTTTCATATTGATACATAAAGCAGTAAAAATAATTAAGATTGGTATTTTTCAAACACAGATCAATAAAAATGTAGCTTATTGAGCACCTTGGATAAGATAAGCACAATCCTTTTTGCTAACGACCAACAGAACACCTGTGTTAAGTGGAGGATGAGACCAGTAAATGTTAGTAAAGACTTGTAATATTCTATGGGAAGTACTGTGAGAAGACGTCCAGGGTGTTTTGTGAAAACAGAGGAAAAGCACCTCACCAGCCTGAGCCCTAAGGCCATTTGATTGTTAATCAGATGACAGGCTTTCTAGCTGGAAGGAATGGCATTTTAATGAGAGTTGAATCCAAGTGCAAAGAGTTTGGTGTGGCCATAGTCCAGATGTTTCACAGCTAGATAGGAAGAGATTAAGTAGGAAGGGGTGCATGAGCCAGATGATGAAGGGTTTTGCCCTCTGTGAGAAGAACAATGGATTTTATTAAAAGTAATAAAACATGAATTAAAGCTTGGAGATTTATAGAGAGGGTAGGTTCCAGAGTTAGATGAAGAACACAGCATACCATAGTGACAAAATGGCCCCTCTAGATATGGGTTTAAATCCTGACCTTGCCAGCTAAGAGTTCTATGATTTGGGCAAATTATTTAATATCTAAACTTCAGTGTCCTTATCTACAAAATACCTACCTAGTATGTAGTTACTTTGCGATAAGTGGTAATTGTTGCTTCTGATGCTAGCTGCTACTTCTACTTCTTAAAATGTGGGATTGAACTCAATACTAGAGGAAACGGAGAAATTGAGTGCTAGCAGAGAATTGACTGAAAGTACAAAGAGGAATGATGTTAGCGTTTAGTATTTTAGACTTGTTGAATTTGAGATGGAAAGTGGAGATCCAGTAGAAATGACTTTGTGAGTAATTGATAATGAAGTGCTGAATGGTGAAATTGATCAGAAGGAGGATATAGACCTGACATCAAAGGTGAAAACCTGGGTATACTATCTAATTGTTAAGAAATGGTCTTCAAAAAAATGAAACCTCCAAATGAAAGACAGACCCGAAACAGGAACTAGGGGGAAATGTACCATGTAAATCAAAGAAAGAAAGATCTGCCCTGGCTGGTGTGGCTCAGTGGATTGAGCGCCAAACCTTGCCAGTTTGATTCCCAATCAGAACATGTGCCTGGGCTGTGGGCCAGTTGGGGGCCGGTGAGAGGCAGCCAATCTATGTTTCCCTCTCTCTCTTCTCCTTCCCTTCTTTCTGAAAATAAATAAATACATTTTGTTTTTTATAAAAAGAAAGATCCCAGCAAGGGAACTGTTTATACTGTGGGTTGCCCACAAGAAGTCAGCTTTGATAAAGGCTGAACGATTTCCATAGAGGAGAACAACTAGGAAGTCACTAGCAATTATCAGCGAGCAAAAAGGGCTAAAATCAAATTTCAGTGGAATCGGAAGTGATTGAAACATGAAGAAATGGAGAAAGTACATAGAGAGTGGACTGAAGAGAATAAAAGGGGGAAGCGTGAGCCTGAGAAGGAAGGTTAAGGGGTATGTTCTATTTTGTTTTAATTTGGGTATATTATCACACCTCAGGGAAAGAGTCGAGTAAGGACAATAAGTACACACAAAAAGAATAATTTTGTAACATAAACTTTATTTGAAAGTTTTCCCCAAAGCGCTGGGAAACAGTAAATATAAAATTATAAAATGAGGCACCGCCCCCTCTGTAGAGGTGTCTATTGAGGTTTCTTGGGCTTCCTTGGGGCTGCGATTGGGGTTTTCTTCAATCACAGGGCCAAGCTCATACCCAGAAAGCCAGTTCCGCTCTGTGCACATCAAGAAAAAGTGCCTTTCAAGAACTCACCAAGGCCAAGGATCTGTGAATTTTCCCTCTGAACCAGATTTAAATTACAGCAGAAAACACACGTGTAGTCATTCTGACTCTTGCCCAAGTGGGCTGCCTGGAGTGGTAATGAGGTTCAGAGACCTACGAGGAGTGGACTTCTAGGAAACCAGGGAAATTCACTGGCCAGTCATGAAACCTACAGCAAAAAGTGCCCAGCCGAGGAGCTTCTGAAGAACGCACAAACATCTCCATGAACAAAGTCAGCTTAAAATATACAAGAGGACCAGAGAACATAAGGTGTTTTACACAGCATTAGTCAAATTCCCTTTCTAAGCAGAAGACGAGAAAGTGAAAAACATAAGACTAACACATTCTTTTCCTTGATGACAAGAGGCCGGGCTGCAATAGGAGAAGCTTCAGCCTGGGTAACGGTTTAGAGTTATGATTATTATGTAGGGATGGATTATTATTTAGTAGACACTATATTTATGAGTTAAAGTGATTTTCTTTCTACTACCTACTAATGACCAGAAAAGTCATGGACTGTTTGGATTTTTACAGTAGTGTGCTGGAGGGGCAGGACTCCTCCACTAAATAAATGTAAAGGGACAAGAGAACACAAAAATAAAGCTGCAGTTTAATAATATACAACAAGTCATGCTAATTCAGCATACTGGTACATGTTGTTAAATAAGGTGTCAAGGGGTTGTGAGCAATGGAGTCCACATTTAGGGTAACTGATCTTGAATGACAAACTTTCACAAATCTGGAAGAGGAGGAGTAATAAGAATTAGAGAATAATAAGAATCAGTTGGAGGAGGGAGCGGGGTGAGAGAACAGAAATTGGTTAGAAGAAATGTGACTTGATGGGCAATATTTTCTCTGGAAAGTGAAGAGCTTTCATGCCAAGAGCTAAGAGTAGTGATGAGGTTGTGGGTAGATCAGAAGACCGAAGAGCCTGTTAAAGGCTTGGAACACAGTAAAACAATGGCTTTCAAAGTGCGATTTTTCCCTGGGAACTGGTTAAAAATGCAAATTATCGTGTCCCAGACAGACCTCCTGAATCAGAAACTCTAGGAGTAGAGCCCAACTCTCTGTGTTTTAACAGTCCTACCCGGTGATTCTCATGCACACTGTAGAGTTTGAGAATCAGCCTTGTAGAGTAGAGCGGTTTAAAAGCATAGTGCTTCTCTGTTTACATCATAGCATTGTCGGTTATTGAGTGCCTTTAGCAAATTATTCAGCCTCTCATGCCTCATTTTATGCATCTATAATATAAAGATATTTAATAGCAACCTACTCATAGTATTCTTGCAAAGTCTCTATGACTCAATGCATCTTCAGTCTTTATAACAGTCTCTGATATAGTGAAAGTGCTTGACAAATGTTAATTATCATTAGTGTGAAAAAATGACATAAAATGCCAAGTACCCCTGTAAAACTCGGCAGTTTTGATTAATCTAATGTGTTTGCCTTGCTTTGTGACATTTGCCCCCTTCGTGGCTTAGACTCATTGTTTTAATCCTTTGCCACAAGACACTGTGCCCAAGACCAATCTTCTATTTTCCTTTCTGTGTGCAATGTCTTTAACAGCCTGAGGCATGGGCTCAGGGACTGTTTGATGAAAGGAACAGAGGAAGGAGCAAAATGATGTGTGCAGAGCAATGCATGTAGAATTAGTCAAACTCTGTAGGAATTTCTAACAAGTATGTGATTACTGATTTTCGAGGAATCTAATGATGTTTTGAAATTCTTTTGAAACACCAGGTATTTCTTTGAAAAAATATTACTAGCAGACCATATTAAATATAGTGGTCTGATGAAGGTCAATTTCTTTGTTAAGTAGAGAAACCTGGTTTCCAGACATTTTAAAGAAAATGTCAATTTGCATTGATTATTTTTTCATTCACTTAGATCTACATGGTTTCATTTTTAAAGTGTTTAATAATGTTTTCAAAAACCTATATCCTTAGATCACAATGCCAGCTACATAGATGAATTTCTAGTAGATCTGTACTTGATATCAGTGATAAAACTACATTTGAAAATCTAGTTGTCTTTTTCTGGTTGCCCTCTGATAGGCTGGAAGTGTGTAATAAAATAACCTAATGATTACACCTTGAGAACTAAACTTAATTCTAATTGTTTTGATGCATGGGCTAGCAGGATAATTGATTGACACTAAGACCGCTCAGTAAACAGCCAGCTAACAAAATTAGATTAATGAAAACATATGGTAATTACAACTGTGCAGAACAATTTAGAATCTACAATGTAGCCTCAGGGTAAATAATCAAATATCTGATCAAAGAGCAATTAGAGTTAATAAAAGTCTGATTGTGCAATTAGGATTATGAGAGGCTGAAAGATAAAAGTGTAAAGTTTTAGGAGGGTATTTGAAGAAAGATTTACTTCATTCTTTAAAAAGAGTTTTGGTATTCTCTTGTAAAAATCATTGAACATTTTTTTAAAAGGAATTATTTCATATTTTTTTTAATATTGCTTAAGAGACATTTAAGACATTTCATGCCACTTTGGTATTTTTTTATAAAACACATGTGCTTTTATTTAAGTGAGTCCTCACTTTGACTCATGCATCCATTTGACAAATATTTATTATGCACTTACTGGATGCAAGACTCTAAATAAAACACTGTGTTGAATCACTACCTCTTACCCAAGAAGAGGTAAAATAGTTATAAACCTTGACTTCCGAGATGAGAGTTTGGTGGAGAACTAAAATGCGTCTATAAAAATCTATAATTCAAGGTGGAAAGAAGTAGAAAACCTTTAAGAAAGATACAAATAAAATACTTGTGAAGCTTAAAAGAAGTGATTACTTTTGTGGGGACTTCAGAGAAAGCTTTAGGGTTGTTCCCTAAGTCTTAAAAGTTTGAATAATTCACTACACATATTGGTAAAGATAGGAATATTTTATTTTCCAGTGCTCCATAAGATGGGCCCTATTTTATGTTTTGTTAGTTTGTGTTTATCTTTGCACTAATTAAAATTGTCTCATAAGACAATGAGACTATAGAATCAAACATAACCATTCCTAAATGAGTGAAACTAGAAATAAAGCCATGGGTCATAAATCATAAATATTAGGCTCTCCATTCTCTGATTCAAGAATCAATAATGCTCTTTTCACATATCACCCTGAATATTTACTGTCAGACTCCATGAGCTCCGAATGCAATGGCGACTCAGGGCACACCTCTCCAGAAAAAAGAAGGCCCATGGCAAATGGGGTTTGTGCTTTTCTAGCACAGGGCTTGGTTGTGGTGTGAGCATCAAGGAAATGGACTGTACCCACTTCAGAAGACAAGGATAGTGACACCTTCAGATATCTTTTGATATGGCCATAGTTTCTTCCTATATACCTTGGGCTAAAAATTATCTAGTTTTTGTCTCAAGTTTTGGAATTCAGGGAAAGTAAGGAGTGAGTTCACATAGATATGAGGTGGTTAGGGATCAGCCCTGGGCATCTCTTCCATCTCCTCTCCATTGTGCCCTTCTACTCTTTTCTGTGTCTCACTCTCCAATGAGTGAAGAATAGTTCACTGGAGAGAGGGAATGGGAAAGAGAGAATGGCCACACAAGAAGGTGGCAGTTTGGTGCTATGTAAACCATAGGATAATATTGGCTTCCGAACAAAAATGTAATTGACTTTCAAAGAAGTTGAATTGCCCGAATACTAAACTTAGAAGTTTAATAGTTCTTTGAAATACGTAACATACTTGTAGGATACCTCTGAAAAGATGAGAAAATGGAAATTTATACAGGGTACCCAACTTGCCCAAGGTTGCTTGGCTAATATGAGCTATTATCTGCAGTTAGTGTCTATGATTCCTCTTCCAGTGCCATTTACACTCTAATCCTAAATTCCCAGGCCTTCCCTGACCATCCTACCAACTCCCTCCCACTCCAGTGACTGTCTGTTACATAACCCTTTATCTCTTTTTTGTGATTCAGTTTGTATTTGTCATTATGATCTATTTTCATGTTTGTGTGTTTACTTAGTTTCCCTCCACTAGAAACTAAGTCCCCTGAGGACAATAACATTTCTTATTTACTGCTGTTTCTAAATCTGTTAATCAGTGTAGTACCCCCAAGACCTAGTACAATATTGGCAAATCCACAAGAATCATTTATTAACTGACTATTTACTATACAAAATGCATTAGGTGGTGATAAATCAGGGTATTCTCAACTGAGTTATGCAGACTGATTGCCACAGGAATTATAGAGGTAACATAAGTATTCAAGAACTGAATATTTGGGTTTTTTTTTTTACTTTACTATAAAAACTATTGCTCCCCCCACCAAAAATGCACATCTAACCTTCACATAAAATATTGCATATCCTTTTATAAGAGACTTATTGACCCAAAATATTCTTAAGGGTTTGCTACAGAATAAGCGATTCAACAAGGTTAACAACACAGTCTACCAGGAACAATGTCATATGGTAGACCCTGGGGGAGTGTTTATCCATGAATAAGATGTCGTCCCTTCTCTTGAGTAACTCATAGGTTCATTGCATGTAACAGTCTTCTGGAATAACAGAATCAGAATTTTAGAACTATTATAGACAACATACTGATGAAGAAGGCATGCTCAGCACATCTAAGTGACTGAACCAGCTAAGCTATGAGGTAATAGTAGAGTTAGAATTCAAACCCAGGTTTTCTTGTTCTGATTATTTTTTCTACTATAAATGACTATAAGTTTTACTTATTCTTTTACTGCTTCTCAGCCATAGATGAATATGTCTTACTATGAGCCAGTTTATCCATTTTTAAAAAATTTCAGTTAATTTTTCTGGGCTACACTGAACATTCTATAAGCCAATGATTCCTTGCCTGACATATGCCCTTAAGGAATCTATAGCTTTTTATGATTCTTAACTGTCACTTTCTTAGGTAAACATTGGCAGTTATTTTCATCTTTCTTCATTAATACTTTTTCAAGTTCTTAAAAATTAGATTTTTTTAACACTTGCCAAATTCTTAAGTATATATATTGCCACTTTATTGATTTGTGTCCAGGTTCAAACACAGTATTCAAAACTTAATCTTCTGAGCATAGCAGTAAAGAAATTCATACTCATTCACTCCTTCATGTAACAAACATATATTGAGTATCTACCATGTGCCAAAACTACTTCCAGATACTATAGATATAATAAATAATAAGCAAATATAATCGAAGTCCTTCCTTCATAGATTTCCTAGACTAGTTGGGTAGAAGGGAAACATACGCACACACACACATATAATATATCTGTGACAAATGCTATAGTTGAAAGATACCCACACTATGTGAACATATGATTGACCTATTTGACATTGCCAAGGAGATTAAGGAAGTCTTCGCTGAGAAAAGAGCACTTAAGTTAAAACCTGAAACATGACCAGACAGTAATTAGGCAAATAAGGGGAAAAAAAGCATGCTTCAGATGGGGATGTTGGGGAGGGGTGCATGTGCAAAGATTCTGTGATGGGAGAGATATGACAAAGGATAGACAAAAAAAAAAAAAAAAGTACAATGGTGTGACCAGGGTGAAAAGAATAAAGTAGGTGTTTGATCTGTGTTGACAAAGTAAGTAGAGTTTGAATCACATAGGATCATGTACAGCATATTAAGAAGCTTGTTAACCCTAAAAGAAGTAGGCAACCACTGAAAGTTTTTAACCAGTAATTTGAATTTTCTGTATTAGATAATGAAGATACTGTGGATGACTTTAATGATCTGGTTTGTGCTCCTGGAAATCTGGTGGGGATATTTACTGAGATTGGGGAAAAAAGACAGAGTGCACATTCTGGAAGAGAGAGGCAAGGAAAATTATGCATTCAATTTTGGCCATGTTGAATTTGAGACATCCTTGAAATACCCAGGAGGAGATGTAAAATAGGCAATTGGTTTTACAAATTTGGAACTCATAGGAATATTATGGCCTAGAGATATAATTGTATGAATCAGTTGTGACTAGATGATAATTGAATCTGTGAGCATGGATGAGATCACATAGGGAGAAAGTATCAAGTGAGAAAAGGAGAGAGAGCTAAGAAGCTTAGAGAAATGTTAACATTTTGTGGCTTGAAGGAAGATGAGAATGCCAACAGTGTAAAAGGAGAAGCAAAGAAACAGGAGGAAAATGAGGAAAGAAGGGAAGAGAAAGTATCAACCATGTCAATGGTTATGAGAGACTAAGCAAGGGACAACAGGTCATGGATCTATTGTTTTACAAGTAACCAATAAATGATTTTTATTGACTGGCAATTATAATTATTGTCTGACATGGGTATGGCTTCATGCAAATCTTGATCATACAACTACTAAGAACCACATATCTCTTCCTTCTGCCTTCTGTGGCATTGGTTCTATCTTCCTCTGTGATTGATTGGATGGAAGGATGAATGATAAGGAAACATTAAATATGGACCCAGACTCCAGCCTGTGCAACTGTTTATATACTGGTGTTATTCACTAGAATATATAGTATCAAGGAGGAGCAGAATGGGAGCAAAGCTTTTTGGTTAGTTACAGGCATGTTGGTGTTGAGAGAGTTAGGCATCCAAGTGCAGGTGTAGACTGAGCAGTTAACATGGAAAGAAACTGGCAAGTAAAGTCATAAAAGTGCATGAAATTACCCATAAAAGACATATTAAGAAACTAAAGAGGGTTCAGTGCTTAACATTGAGAGACTCCAGCATTTAAGGTTACGTGCAGATGGACGAGCCAATAAATAAAAGCAAAAATTAGAAGAAAAAAAATTAAAAATATGGTATCATTGAAGCAAAGGAAAGAAGGACTTTCATAAAGAGGAAGTAGTCACTCCTGTCAGATACTCTTGAGAATCAAATAAAATGAAAATGAGTAAAATGAGCACCCAAGATATCAATTTTAATTAGCAACTTTGGCTATCAGTGACATCAGGAGCTGTTTTACTGATAAACTAAGGGAGGATTAAGTCACATTGGAGTGAATGAGGAAGTAAGAACAGATAAGGGATGATAGACTATAAATACAGGTAATTGTTTCAAATTAATTGTAAAGTGGAAGAGATGAAGTGGTCTTTAAAGGAGAAAGTGAGACAGAGAAGTGATTTTATTTGTTTGGTGAGAGACACCCAGCCATTCTAAATGGGTTAGGAGTAGTCTCATAGAGAAGGATACATTAAAGATATATAAAATGTAAGAAATATCAACAGATGGAAAGGGATGAAATTCAAAACACGGGTTTTACAAGGCAGGTGCAGAGGACAAGGTCAGAGGATTATTAAACATGACGGTTTATTAAATCAATAGCTCACATTATCTATGTTAATATGGAAAGTGTGAGGATAAGATGGGGTTAATTGGTAACAAATAAAAAGAAATGCCAGTGATGCAAAGACCCCAGGGAGCATAACAACAGATGTGGTTAGTATACCTGAGCATCAATAACTGAAGTGAGTAATGTTGTAACACAGTTTATGCTAAACCTGATACACAATGGTGAATTTTCCAAGATAACCATAGAAATAGAACTCTTCCCAAGGTTACCACAGGGACATATTATATTCCCATATGGTCATGGTAATTTTTCATATTCCTATTCTAGTTTTGTCACCCTATCCTTTTATTGATTGCTCATGTATCTGTCCAGAAGAGCCTAGCTTATGAGACCCTAGAATACTCCTTTCTATCCTCTCTTGAAGCACACCAAAGGTTTCTGAATATAAGAACACTCAATAAATGTGTCCAATAGATTCAGATGAGTTTTCCTACTTGCCATCTTAATGACCACTAATTTGTTCCTCTGAAGTTACTGATCTTTAGTTCCCAGGTAGTAGCAATAAAAAAACTTCTATCCCGTCTTTAGGGTTGAGACATAATGTTTTGAGGCTATAAAGATTTAGAAGTAGCATATGTTGCACCTCGTCTAAACCCATCTCCTTAGGACAAGTAACAGTGGGTTATACCAGGCAGCTATGCCTCTTGGCCAAATTTAAATCACTGGAGAATGAATTCGAAAAATTATTCTACCACTTTAATATCTAAAGCCTTTATATAAAATATTATCTATTAAACAAGAAGTAATATAAAGTTTGTCTGGAAAAAGTCCAGCCAGTATTAGTATAACAATAACAGTTTGTAGGACATCAACACAACTAGCAGCCAAGGAGAGTGGACTGGAATGTACATGCATGAACAATGACAACTTCACTGTACTAGTCAGTGGGGTTGGTAGACGCCACCAAGTGAGCATGTGTATGTACTGTGCGACCATCTCATTCAAAGTGACTGAGTGAATAGAGCAACAAATCTGCACCAAATTTTGTGTTAAGTATAAACATTCATCTGCGGAAACTATTCAGATGATTCTGAAGGCCATAGCTATGGGCAACTGGTGATTGGTAGCTTTGTCATAACAACATGCCTGCTCATGCATCACCTCTTGTGCAGAGATTTTTAGAGAAAGATCAAATCACCCAGGTGACTCAGCCCCCCTACAGCGCAGAATTGGCGTACTGTGACTTCTGGCTTTTCCAAAACCTCAAATCACCTTTGAAAGGGAAGATATTTCAGACCATTGATGAGATTCAGAAAAATACAATGGGGCAGCTGATGGTGATTGCAAGAACTGTGTGAGGTCCCAAGGTACCTACTTAGAAGAGGACTGAAGTGTCATTTTTCAATGTACAATGTGTCTCGTATCCTGTATCTTCTTCAAAAAGTGTCTCTGTTTTTCATATTACATGGCTGGATACCTTTTGGACAGAACTCATATGTTAAGGAATGAATTGAACAAATATAACAGTATCCTAAAATATGTTATTCTTTTTAAGCTTCCTTCACATTATTTTCACCTTTTATTATTTTCTATCACTTAATCATTATATAGTAGAATATTACATCTCATTTTACTTTTCTTTATATCATAAAAAAATATTTCATGCTGTTATGTAGTCTTTATAGTTATCATTTTTAATGATGGTACAAAATGCCACCAGGTCGATGCTTTATAGTTTACTCAACTATTCCCCTTTCATTTGACATTTAGTTTATTTTTATTTTTTTCCTCATTATAGTACTTTAATGAACATCTTTGGGAATATAGTTTTTCTTTCTTGTTGGATTGTTTCTTTAGGATATATACCTATGAGTGGGATTACTAGATTAAAAGATAAGCATATCCATGTGAACATTAATATGCTTTCAGGAAAAACTTATATAATGTCACTCTGAGTTCCAGACTCATCTCACCTCTGCCAGCATCATATATAAAAATATTTGTTAGTTTAATTATATATATATGTAAAAATTGATGTCTTTGCTTGAATTCCTTTGGGCAGGGGTAGGGGTTATTGCAAACTTATGTGAATATTTCCTCAATATTGGAATATTGAGATTGACCCATTTATATTTTGTGGAATATCAATTATTTCTTATAAACATACTTATCAAATTTCTTTGCTATTTGAGTCATATATTCTTCCCAGTCCAGACATTCTCTATTATTATAGTTCAGTTTTATTTATTATATTCAAATCTATATAGCATATTTTATTAAATAAGTTATATCAAATTTCTACTGAAAGCATATATTTCGGGGTCTATTAGTGGTTAAGGCATTGTAGTCACTTGAAACTTGATTCAAAGTTCAGCTCTGCTTCCATCTTGTCTCACTGGTGACTTAAACCTCTAGGTTTCCTCGTCTGGGATAATAATAACAACTGCATAACAATTGTGTGAGGATTAAATATAAAGTACTTAAGTGTTCTCTCAACAAAGTTTGGCTATTTGCTGATTTAGATTATCAGCCAAGAGAGTTAAGATTAACTGATTTTATTTTACTTTTATCATCCCCTGGTAGAGTCACTAAGACTTTGAGTTGATATTATTTGGGTGGTTTTATAGCAGGCATAAAAGCACAGAATGGTAAAATCTTAGTGGAAATATTGATCAAATAGATTTCCATATAAAGTTATTCTACCTCAAAGTGCTGGAAATTTTAGGTCACTGCTCATAAATATCACTGATAACCATATAACTCCAACTATTTCTGTATTATATGAAAACAGAGATCTCATTTTATTCAGTGGATTACATCTATTGTTCAGTGGTATTTGCTAGGTACACCTTCTGTTTCTTATATTGCTATATAAAGGAATGCTTTGATACACTATTTATTTTATTGTTATTGGGTCTGTCCTTTTTTAATATAGAGTTAACATATCTATATAATAGTGTCTTTTCTTTGTGTTGTATATTTCTTCATATTCATAAAGTTACTGAGCATATACTCTCACATATGATAATGTAACAATAACACACATATTTACATAACACTTTATAACTTTCAAAACATTTTACAAACATTCATTTTCTCTTTGATTAATAAATTTCACTTAAGTTCCACAAATGAGTATCATAGTAAAGAGATACACTGCCATGATGTTACCTTTTTGCTTCAAGTAAAATGATTTTAATAAATGACATTTTTTAACCATATTTATCATTTTCAAAAAACCCTCACTCATATTTTTTAAAAATCAGCTTTGTTATTCAGCTCAAACATGTGAGGAATAGAGAACAAATGTTAATGTACTTTGTTTACAATGAGAAAACTGAGTCTCCAAGGGATTAAATAACATTTTTTATGGTCACATAAATATAAGATGAAATAATTAGGACTAGAACCCAAGTCTTTAACCTATAACCCTATTCTAACCATTCATCTGTGCCATTCTGCATATAAATGTAAATGCCAAGAAAGGCACTCTGGTTTCTGAAGATTAAAAGACAATAATTTTGCTGAGAAACATGCCAAGGAGCTTTATCCAAAAAAAGAAAGAAAAAATAAGAAATTGAATAATGTATATTTTAATATTTAATTACTCCATATATACTTTTTTTTTTAATAATAAGGTTAAAGGGTAAAAACCAAAATACTTTTAGGAGAAAAAAAGTACAACTCCAATAGACTGTCATTCTAACTCTACTGCATATCCTTAATGCTTGTTCCATAGAATTGAGGAGCCCACAGCTAAGGAATTAGAGGGTGTCACGGACAGTAAATTTAGCATAAGGACAGTAAACTACATGAGTGAAGGACTCTTGATCATTCTAGAGAATAAGAAAGCTTAGAAATAATAAACCATGAATGAATTGATTGATGGTCTCTGCCAGACATACCCTGTATCAATTTCTGAGTCCAACTGCTAGCTGTCACATCAATAAGGATGATCTAGCTTTCATCTCTATTGCGGCTGTGAGTTTTAGGTAGGGCAGTGCTGATATGTACCTGGAACATTTAAGTACCTCGTATATAATCAGACTCTGTATTTGAAGTTAAGTGTTGATTGCAATTTACTTTTAAAAATATGTTCTGAATTGAGGGTCATGCATTGCATTTCCTTGTCACCAACAAACTTTTCTTTATTGCTTGGCAACATGATGCAACTGCATACAGGCACCCATCTTAAAGAAGGAATTGGTCACTAGACCAATGAGGTAAAATGTGTATGGTCATCTAAAGATACTGGATAGAGGCAGAATGATAGGCTATCGAAGTTCTAGTGTTTTCCTCATGAAAACATTTTTGTTTCCTATTACATTTATTCTTTCTAAATTAGAATAAAGAATCAAATACAGAACAATTTAATCTAAAATGACAAGTTTTCTCTTTCTTCTGGTTTTCCTTTTCCTGTTATTTTGTATAAGATCTTTAGCATGTTTTTTATAAAATCATCAATTTTTAAAATTTCACCTTTGTATTAGAAGGGTAATACATTATTTGGTCTTACATGGGTGTGTCAGGAGATGTTGTCAATCAGCGAGCACAAAAGAATTAACTAGTAAGTCACTTTATGTATAGGATGACTACAAGGCGCCCTTTCCTTAAATTTCCTGAGATCAGTTGTTGAGTGGTTTCCAAGTAGCCCTGGATATCTAGGCTGTTAGTGGAGAGCACTGGTCCCATTCCACTCAGGAAATTCTTCTGGCTTGAGTCCAGTGTATGCCCAAAGGATTATTGCAGAATTTTCTTAAATGTTCTTCACAAACCTCCTGAATTAGCAACATCTGATTTTTGAAGGAAAGGCAGACCCCTGAGTCTATCCCAGACTTACTGAAACAAAATCTCTGAGGCTAGATCCTAGAAATCTGATCTCAGTGCCCATTTCTCTCTACCTACGTCTTGGTCCGTGTTCTAACACCTCTAGTCTCTGATTCACGCCAAGTATGTCTCCAATAGAGACTATGCACAGCTTTTCTTCTGCCCAGGCCTCTCATTTCCCAACTTTCTCATGAGTGGTTCCTTCTGTTCATTCAGATCTCTTATCAGCTGGTGCCCCGATAGTTAGGGTACACTGCTGGAAGCACCCACCCTCACAAGGTTTTCTTTCTCATTTGCGTATTTTATGCTTGTTAAAATATTTAATAATGTCAGATATTATTTCTTTATTTTTGACATTTAGTGTCTGCCTCTCTCTGATAATATTGAAACTCCACTATTTCCATTAGGCTAGACAACTGACAACTGTAGACTTTAAGAGCATCATTGAGGCAATTTCTCTCTTAGGGCTTAAATTCCTGCATTTGCAAAAGGAGGGGATGGGACTAAATTCGTAGCCCATTCTACATTCTACAAAATGTTAATTCATTAAGCTATGAATATTGACTCACTAAAATTTATTCAAGAAATTTCAAAAAACATGTATGGCCAAAAAATGTAGGAAATTCAAACTTCCCTCTCTCTCTCTTTGTGTCTCAGAGATTCACAATACACACTTTCAGTTTTAAAATACTGAAAACCCCGAGGAAATAAACCTCCTTATATTGATTCAACCTGGCATTCAGCAACCTTACACCATCACAGCATTCTCTTTCTCCTGCAATGATGATGAGCTAATATTCCAAAAGATTCAGTTTGAGAGATGCTGGGTTAAATGATCCCAAATCTACCTACTGGTTCACATACTCCAAAACTGCATGGTGCCACATTTTAAGTGTGCTCACCATGTGGTCTAGATGCTCTGCAGTCACCCTGCAAGTGGCTTACATCTGCAGTGAGAAAGAACTACAATGATTGGAAACTTTCTTCTTTCTGTGCTGGAATCATCGACAAGCCTTATGAAATCCTGGATGAGAAATAGCCTCCTTCTATTGGAGCACGTGTAGGCAGCCTTCTCCTGCCTACAATTTCTGAGTCTCAGAAGGTATACAAAGATTAAAGGTTCGGGCCAAGAAAACCTTTATCCTAGTGGCAGAAACCCATTTTTGTGTTAGATGATAGATTATCAGAGAAACTTTTGTCTTTTCCTGTAGGAAATATGCATTGAAAAAACAAAAGAAGGAGCTTAAGAGGTTTCATTCACACAATATTGCCATGCTTCAGATGAATAATGATTCTGCTCAAGGACATTTACATAGTTTTGAAGTCATGCATTTGGCAATAAAATGCTTTTAAAAAGAACCATCAAAGCCTATTTTGGGTTGAATCATGTCCCCCCAAAATGTATATGTTAAATTCTAAGCTTTCAGAATCTCAGAATGTGACCTTATTTAGAAATATGGTCATCACAGATGAAATTGGTTGAAATTTAAGTTAATAAGTTAAGATAAGATCATACTGGGATAGGGTGGACTTCTAGTCATATGTGACTGCCATCATTCTAAAAAAGGAGAAATTTGGGCACCAAGGCAAACACACACAGAGGGAAGGTGATGTGAAGAGATACAGGGACAAGATGGCCATCTACAAATAAGGGAGAGAAGCCTGGAATAGATCCTCCCCATACTGCCCTCAGAAGTAACCAACCCTGCCTACACCTTTATTTCTGACTTCTAGCCCCCACAAATGTAAAACAATACATTTCTGTTCTTCAGGCCATTCAGTTTGTGGTCCTTTGTTTCAGCAGCCTTAGCAAACCAAACAGGGTCAGGATGTTGGAATCCAGTCTCTTGGCCCTATATCAACACTTATGCATTTACTAGATAAATTTCTCCCTCCAGAATATCAAACATTTGAGTGGTTTTGGGGCACAACAGAGCAAGTCAGTGAGCAACCATCCTCAAACCTCTGGGGTTTTTTTTTTTGTTGTTGTTGTTTTTGTGTGCTAGAATAGCTGGTTTAGCTCAAGTTTTAGAGTAGATGCCTTAGTGACATTTAGTGAACCTTCCTCCACTGCTTTAGTGTATTTTGCTTCAGGTATAATAAGCAAAGGTTGGAAGAAATTACAAATATTTGAAAAAAACCCAAAAGGCAATAGAATTACTTTGAAACCTACTTTGTACAACCCCATAAGGTCGACCAAAAATATGTGGGGGAAAAACTGTCTGGGTTTTTTAAATGAATGTTAGAAGCAGGTGATGTAGAAAACTGAAGTTATTCTTCCCTGAAATTCCTACTGCCATTGCCACTGTTCCTTGAGGACTGACGATGTAGTTTCCACCTTTTCAGGTTAATACGGGCAGAGCTTGAAAATGGCACTTGTAACAAAGGGAAGAGTTAAATTGCTCTTGGCACTAATTAGTTCAGATGTTACTTAACATTGACTTTGGCCCTGTTATTGAATCAAGAAATCCAAATCTGAGGGAATCAACTGTGAGAATGCAACCAGCTGGGAAAATTAGATCACCATGTACATTTGCAGCTAGAAAAAGAACTCAGCGCCCATGTTGAACTTTTATTTAGCACTAATCTTAATGTAAGAGGATTGATACAAATGTGGAAATAGTTATTATATGAAAAATATCAAGGTTTGAAAACAAAAGTTTGTGAAAATTGCCAGGACTTTTTCTTCTTTGTCTGTTTACAGTTGCTTTCTCTATCTATTAGCCCAGCTTACTTTAGTAGAATGATATCATCTGCAACATCACCATCATCGCTGTTAACTTTATTTTCCCCAATAAAACAGTCATTAAGTGCTTCCCCCGCCGAAGCTGTACAAAGATCAATGTGCAGGCCCAGCTCTGCTCTGTAGTTATTTATAGTTATATTGTTATATTGAGAATATACCATACTATTATTCAATTGGATTTAGCAAATGACTTAATTGTTATTTTTTGGTTTTATTTAGCAAGGAAGGTCTTACTTCCTAATTCTCATTTGCTTTGAGAATTAATGAGATTGTCAATTAGTCTTAGCTTTATTGTCAAATATTCCAAATGCCTTTCCTTAATCAATACCAATATTATAAAGTATATTTTCATTTTACTAAATCTAGTAGTTTCTACTCTGCCCATGTGGCTAAAGCAACAATAAAGATGCACAGCTACATTTTGCAAAAGCTAACATTTTCCCTGCCACCTACAGTAAAAAACTACCCAATTACTGAATATGCTCACTTTTGAAATATGCTTCATATACTTATCAACACATTTTTTATTTTATTTCTAAACACATAGGAGATTTTGGAACACAAACTTTGGAGCAAACAGAAACAAGTTCCTAAAAGATAATCTGTCTAATCCGATAGCCCTGACAGGGGCTGAGCCTGGAGTCATGCAGTTTGCTTCTCTCTGCGGGAAGAGCTACAACAAACGGCTGGACCCAAGTTTGGATGTTCTTTATTTGTGTAGAATAAAGGTCTGTGTGAGTGAAGGACAAGCTCTTTCTTGAAAAGAGGTGAAGGTGCAGAGTTTTTTATTCTCCCTTCTGTCACGCTTGTCAATCTTGTATCATAACCTGTTGTGTTTTCTTAGAACTTCCTATAGCCACTATTTTTAGCCAATTCTAGGGTGAATGAAGAAAAAGAGCAAGTAGCTCTGACTTTATCTGAAAGAACCAGAGTGGAGGGGCTTTACCTTCTTAGCATGGACTATATATCACTACTATAAAGAAATAATATTTGTTGCAATAAATGTAAATAATGTTTCCTGGAAGCACCGCTGTCCAGGCAGAAGTTACCTTTTCTCTTCTTTCTTTGCTTCCTGATCGACATTTGTCAATTCCATAAACCAGTAGTTCTGTTTTGAAAATGTATTTATTTCTAAATAATTTTTATTTAGTTCTATTTTCAAGCGAACTCATCAACCTTATTTTAATTTCTCTATTAACATCATAACTGTTTTTTCTTGTTCTTTCATAACACTGCTCTCTCCTAAGCATACTATTAACCTCCTTACCATACATACCTACCATTCCTGTCATCTTATTTAGTCATCTCTACACCTTGCTCTCTCTCTCTCCATCTCTGTTGCCCAATCAACTTTTGTGTTTCTCACTGGCGGCGTTGAAGGGAAGTAAGGAAAGCTGGCAGGAGAGACCAGCCAACTGCAAGAAATCTTCATGAGCTGTCACTTAATTCAGTGACTTCACCAGGATTTGGCTCAGTTAACTTCATTCTGTCACATTTTTCACAGGTTGTTACTTCTTAACTAAAGCCCACAGAGCCTGAGGTGTAAGGCTCCGTTATCTTAGAATGGGGAGCCCAACAGTCACCTCAAACGCTATAACAGCATCAGCATGATTTACACATTCCTTACCTTCAGGCAAATGCTGTACCCAAAACAACCTGAGTTAGTTTTTCTTAAGAAATGATCTTCAGCTAAGAAAGTTTGAACAACTCTTATTCACCACAAAGATAATTTTGACAACAGGGTCAGAATACTTCAAGTTTGCTGCTGAAATCCCCTCTCTAGCACCTGAATGGAAAGTCAGGGATTATTGTTTTCTCTGATGTTTCGTTATGTATTCTTCCACGTCTGAGTGGCCTCCTTTAGAAAAGTCACAGTCTTTTCTTAATTATGGTGATACATTGAGTCAGGTTATAGTCCAACCTTCTGTAACTTTAAGATGACTTATTTTTTAAAATTTCATCAGCCTCACTCTCTATGATGCTTAGAACGTGCTCAGCCAAAAGTGACCAAAAATCTCATTTGTGTTGGCTACAACTACAAAGACATTTAAAAAGAAGTCTGAGAGTTTACAGTGTCAGGGTAAGTATAGCAAGCAGCTCAACTTACATGATCAAAGACCTTCTCCCACACTTCCTCCCCCATGCTCAATGTTTTGATTTTGCATATTGTCACTCCCCCAGCTTCAGCTCCACTCATAGAATAGCACACGAACCATGAAGGGAGGGAAGGGTGAAAAGGGCTCTTTCTCTGTGGAGCACGCTCTTTGCAGAATCATCTTTGCACTCCCCCTTTTCCATGCTCTCCTTCCTATTTTACTTCTCTTTGAAAAGACCAGGATCCCCAGTTTATCTCTAGACAAACTATTGGCACAGAAGAATAGGATGAGCGTAACTGGTTTAAAATAATCATGATCCATCATTCCACAGTTGGGTACCTTGCTCAAGATGGGCTTCTCTTAAGAAGCAAGAAGTAAAAATGACTGCCACACCACATCCCATTAGGTGATTATATCTTCAGGAAATGTGACTGTCTTTATTTCCAAATTCTTAGGGTGCTAGGCAACCTCATAATTTTCTCCATGTACTGCTTACATTACCTTTCTTTCTCTCATCCAGACTCTGCCTGTTGACTACTTTTTTACTCTCTCTATCTTGCTTGAACACATTTTAAGAAAAGAATAGGTTAGTAGTAGCTATATAGAAAGATGTGTTTTGTTTGACACAAACATGCTTAAGATTTCAACTAGTTTGAAAACATTTTACAAGTTCACATGTAAATTTTTACATGATTCACATAAAAATTCAAGTTAACGATGCTTCATCCCTTTTCAGTTTTATTTTTCAGAGGGTCTAAATCTATTTTCAATTTTACTTGATGCAGCTAGTATCATGAAATTTGCTTACTCTATTGACAACTTAATTGTAATGGCAGTTTGAGCAATATGTGCCTTCTTGAGATAATGTTATAGAAATTTAAAAGGAAATTTGGTAAACAAGTCACAGCTGTTTGGTATGAAATGTGTATGTATAGTTATGAATATTCATAAACAGTTTATTCCGATAAAATATATTATTTTTTTCTGAAGAAAAATGCTAAAGGATATTAGAATCTAAAAAATGTTTTTTGAGCCCTGGCTGGCGTGGCTTAGTTGGTTGGAGCACGGTCCCACAGACCAAAAGGTTATGAGTTCAATTCCTAGTCAGGACACATACCCAGGTTGTGGGTTTGATCCCCCCAGTTGGGGCAATTGTGAGAAGGCAACCAATCAATTGATCTCTCTCTCTCTCCTCCCTTCCTCCCTCCCTTCCTCTGTCTCTTTCTCCCCTCTTTCCTTTTTCTCTAAAAAGTGATTTAAAAATGTCCTTGTGTAAGGATTAAAAAAAACAAAAATTTTGGGGGGTGCTTCATTTTCTTATTAAAACATTTTTCCAAACATATATTGATTTTTTTATTAGACTTTACTTTTTAGAACAGTTTTAGCTTCCCAACAAAATCAAACAGAAATACAGAGACTTTTGTTTATTTCTGAGTACATGTTTTTATCTTTTGTTTTTATTTTTTATTGAATTTATTGGGGTGACTTTGGTTAATAAAATTATGTAAGTTTCAGGTGTATAATTCTATAATACATCACCTGTATATTGTATTGTGTGTTTACCACCCCAAGTCAAGACTCCTTCTGTCACCATTTATTCCCGCTTTACCCTCTTCTCCTGCCCCCACTCCCTTTCCCTCTTATAATCAGCATACCGTTGTCTGTGTCTATGAGATTTTTTTTTCTTTGCTTACTCCTTTCACCTTTTTGACCCCACCCCCAACCTCTTCCCCTTTGACAGCTGTCATTCTGTTGTCTGTATCTATGAGTCTGTTTTTGTTATTTTTTAGTATATTTTATTCATTAGGTCCCATATTTAAGTGAAATCATAAGGTATCTTTCTTTGGCTGGCTTATTTCACTTAGGATAATATTCTCCAGTTCCATCCATGCTGTCATGAAGGGTAAAATCTTCTTTTTTATGGCTGAGTAATATCCCATTGTGTAAATGCCCCATAATTGTTTTATCCAATAATCTTCTGAAGGGCACTTGGGCTGCTTTGAAACATTGGCTATTGTAAATAATGCTGCAATCAACATAGGGGAGAATATATTCTTTCAAATTAGTGTTTTGGGTTTCTTTGGATATATTCCTGGAAGTGGAATTTTTGGGTCATTAGGCAGTTCCATTTTTAATTTTTTTAATGTAATTCCATACTGCTTTCCATAGTGACTGCATCAGTTTACATTCCCATCAATAGTGTATGAGCATTCCCTATTCTCCACATCTGTGCCAGCACTTGCTGTTTGTTGATTTATGATGATAGCTATGATAGCTATTCTGACAGGTGTGAGGTGGTATCTCATCGTTTGGTTTTAATTTGCACTTATCTGATGATTAGTGATGTTGGGCATATTTTCGAATGTCTATTGGTCATCTGTATGTCCTCTTTGGAGAAGTGTCTATTCAGGTCCTTTGCCCAGTTCTTAATTGGATTGTTTGCAGTTATTTTGGTGCTGGGTTTTATAAGTTACTTATAAATTTTGGATATTAACCCCTTATGAGATGTATTGGCAAATATGTTCTCCCATTCAATTGATTGTCTTTTCATTTTGTTTAAGGTTTCCTTTGCTGTGCAAAACTTTTTAAATTTGATACAGTCCCATTTGTTCCTTTTCCTTTTGTTTCCTTTGCCCAAAGAAATATATCAGAAAAAGTATTGCTAAGAACAATGTCTGAGATTTTATTTTCTATGTTTTCTTCTAGGGTTTTTATGTTTTCTAGTCTAATCATTTAAATATTTAATCTATTTTAAGTTTATTCCTGTCGATGGTGTAAGTTGGTGGTCTAGTTTAACTTTTTTGCTTGTATCTGTCTTATTTTGCCAGTAC
Organism: Mormoops blainvillei; assembly: GCA_004026545.1. NCBI lineage: Eukaryota > Metazoa > Chordata > Mammalia > Chiroptera > Mormoopidae > Mormoops > Mormoops blainvillei. The sequence goes on from PVJD01006245.1 coordinate 101,271, forward strand.
CATTTATTGAGTAGACTATCCTTACCCCATTGTGTGTTTTGCCTCCTTTGTTAAATATTAATTGACCATAAAG